>LPNX010962395.1:996976-1035613 GCA_001517045.1 Pseudotsuga menziesii
TTTCAATAAGATAAGTAATCTTGTGCATTTTACCTCTGCAATTCTATATTTACTGTTAATTAAAATGAAATGAACATGTTGAATGAATGCATGTCTGAATGCTGTTATTTTCCGCTGTGTATGATGATTAAATTGCATCTGTGAATGATGTATAATTTTGGGTGCATATTTTAGTTCAAATTCACTTAAGCATTCTGTTCTAGGTGATTTTACTTCCTGTACATGTTCATGGGCGGTTAGCTCGGTCTGTTAAAGCTAGTAGATCGCGTCCTCTACGCCGGTCGGGGGCATGGGGACGTGACAATTTTTGGCTCAAGGGCTTGGGCTAGAATTCCAACAGAAAAGAGGAAGGCTTTGCAGCCCCAAATCCAAGAGTGTCTATTTGTTGGGTACTTTGAATATTCAAAAGGGTAAAATCTGATCAATTTGAGCACAAACAAAGCCTTCATTGAAAGGAGTGTTCAGTTCCAAGAAGAGCTTTTAGCAGCAATGGAAGTTGGAGAATCCTCTTCACCACCAGAACCATTGAAAGTAAGTGAAGAGATAGTTGAGCTTGATGATTATGATATGTATGATAATGATGACATAATTGCATATCCTAACAGTACTACAAGACCAAAATGGGCAGAAAATACCATTGATGCAGCTGGAGAACTAGCTGGAAATCCTAATGATCCTAGGAGGACTAGATCTCAGTTTGAGAGTGATTTGTGTATGAAAGATCCTATGTTTGCAGAGAAATTCTATCTGATGGTTGAATCAGATCCATAGAAATATGAATATGCAGCACATGATCCAAGATGGAAAACAGCCATGAAAGAAGAGTTCAGCTTACTCCAGAAGAACAACACTTGGGAGCTGGTTGATCTTCCCCCAGGGAGGAAGATAGTTCAGTGTAAGTGGGTTTACAAAACCAAATTTGCTGCTGATGGTTCACCTTTGAAATATAAGGCCATATTGGTAGCCAAGGGATACTCATAGGTACATGGCGTAGACTACAATGAGACCTTTGCACCAGTGGCAAAGATGGACTCCATCAGGCTAGCCTTAGACATTGCAGCTTCAAAGCAGTGGGAGGTACATCACATGGATGTGAAGTGTGCTTTCCTAAATGGAGATATTACTGAAGATATTTACATGCAGCAGCCTCAAGGATTTGCTACTAATCCATCTCTTATGTGCAGGATAAAGAAATCATTGTATGGGCTTAAGCAAGCCCCCAGCGCTTGGTATGCCAAGATTGATAGCTTTCTGCTATCATTGAATTTTTTTCGATGCAAGTCAGATCCTAATGTCTATTTGAAGCTGATTCATGGTTCATTAATGATTATTGTCTTGTATTTTGATGACCTTCTCATTACAGGAAGCTCAAAGGATGAAATTGCCTCCTTGAAGGATCCAATGAACCATGCATTTTCAATGACAGATTTGGGGTTATTGAGCCAGTTCTTGGGTCTTGAGATTGCTCAAACAAAAAATGGAATAAAATTACATCACTCCAAGTATTACTTGAATTTTCTGAACAAATTCAACATGAAGGATTGCAAGCCAAGCAAGACTCCCTTCCTTTCAGGAATTAAGCTTGAAGAAGTTGATTCTTCACCTATGGTAAACAATACACTGTATAGGCAATTGATTGGGTGTTTGCTGTACCTTACACATAATCGACCTGATATTTATTATGCAGTAAGTGTGGCTTCAATATACATGGATCAGCCTCATGAGATCCATTGGAGAGCAGCAAAAAGGATCCTTAACTTTGTTCAGGGAACAAGGACTTATGGGATCTTCTACAAAGCTAAATTTGATCTTGATTTGAATGGGTTTACTAACAGTGATTGGGAAGGTGACAACATAGATCAAAAGTCAACATCAGGATATGTGTTCATGCTTTTTGAAGGACCAATCAGCTGGTTAAGTAAGAAACATAGTGCCATTACACTCTCATCTACAGAAGCAGAGTACAGAGGATTTGTAAATGCAGCAACTCAATGTTTATGGTTGCAGGGGTTACTTGGTGAGTGTGGCTTCGAATTAGAATAATCAACTAATATCTATTGTGATAATTAGAGTACCATTCAAATCTACAATGATCTAGTTTAGAGACAGAGAACCAAACACATTGAGATCCATATGCACTACATCAGACAGCTTGTGCATGATGGCACCATTCACCTACTCTTTTGTTCATATTCAGAACAAGTAGCAGATATCTTCACCAAAGTTTTTTGTGAGAAGACATTCAGCAATATCAAATCACTGCTGGGGATTTCTGATCATGCTGAGAAGCATGAGTGATGACAAGATTTTCAAATTTTGTTTTATTGTTCATGTTTAAGGGAGGATTTTTCCCACTGGGTTTTTGCCTCTTTCCTTGGTTAAATGGACATGTAGTATGTAAAGGGTGACTAAGCCTTATTTCTATGCCCTATAATTTTCTGATATTTTACTCATAAGCAAAGCTTAAGGGGGGGTTTTAGAATAATCAACCCATAGTTAGCTACCTTATACATTAATTAATCCAATTTTTGTCTGATTTGCCTAGTTTCCATATTCCACCTTATGCAAGTTGTCCTCCACATATACAAAGTGGTCAAAATTGATAAAATTAAGTCATGGAGCACTTGGGAAACCACTCAGAATCAAATTTATTTTATTCCCGGCCTTCCTAGTGCATGTCTACTTTTTCTGCTTTATTGCCTACATTTGCTGAGTTTTAAGGCAATTGGGAAAGTTTGACTAGGTGAAGTTAACTTGTTTTTTGTCCTCATCATTCTCCACTATTTTATCCTAATAAAAGAATGTATGAGTTGTCCTTCCATCATCTATTAGCTTGCCTAATTTATTTTTCAAATTTGTGAGCTCCTAGACAGATTTGGAAACTGCTTTATGCACCTATAGGGGATTTACTTAGATTTAGTAAGCCTTCTTTTGACCAAATTCGAATGGCATACTTATGCATTTGAATCTCTCATGTAATTATTTATTGTGGCAGCCTATGACTTAACTTAACAGGGTTGGATATTGTACACTTATTCAATACAGATTAGTGTTCTGCTCCATATTCAGTCTCCTTTGTGTGTAATTTGCATGTGTAATTGGCAATTTTTGTGTGTAATTGTTATAACACCTGGGTTCAATTTCCACACATAGGAACATAACCTTACATTCTATATATGGAAGGGATCCATTCCTACCCCTATACAAAGGAGAAATCCCTGCTAAAGAACTAGCGACCATACCAGGTCGATCCCACAGGATCCCTGGTTCAGTTTTTTAAATTTCAAAGTTTTTCAGTTTATGCCCTAGTTTTAAATATTTCTTGTCAAATATAGCTTAGATCCAGTTTATTTTCAGTTTTTATTATTTCCAAAGCCTCTGCAAGGAAAATTCAAGTCTGTTTGGCCACAGTACAGGTTACTGTCGGCCGGATCTGACTCAGGATCAGGAAAACCCCAAATCTGGAGTAAGTCACACTTATCGAGCCTGAACAGGGGATGAGGTCGCTCTTTTAGGCCTCAAAACCATGACCAGGTCACCCTTTCCCCCTTGAAAGGTGTGACTTTACTCAGACAGGAAGACCGCTTCTGTCTATGAAATCTATGTGACCCCCTCGCCTGTTTCTGGAAAAATTTGGTGACCCCCTCGCCACATTTGACCCGAAACATGCAGTTTGTCACTCAGAAGTTAATTTTCAATTTACTAAGGATTGTCAGTGTGGCTCAACCACCTTTGTCTAGCACAATAGTCCCATTTTTGTTTCTGTTTCAGTCTATTAAAATTTCATGTACAAACAAAGTGTAAATTAAAAAAAAATTAATTGGTTAATGAATCTAGACTAACTAAAACTGAATTAAAATCAAATATTGCTTACCCTTCCTCCTCTACCCTATCATCACCCTTCGGGGTATTCTGGGATAAGACAAAGGGAACATCTTGTATAGTAATAGGCCCTTCACTGAATATTTTTCAAAACCATTAAAAATGGATGACTTGGAAGGTAGAGGGGGTAGAGAAGGAGGGCTTCTCACGGTGCTAAGCGTCCTCCCTGTTGACCAACCTTGTATCTGGGAGGTGACCTATGGATCTACGGATGGGATTAGTCCCATTGTGTTGAGATCCCAACACCTTCTCTTGGTTGAACAAGAATATAGGTGCAAGGTAGTCACCTAGTTAGGCCATCACAATTCAGGGTAAAAATGGTATATGTCTAAAACATTTCTGATTATTTACTGCTATTATTTACAATGATATGAACTCTATGACATATTCATAAACCACTTGCAGCCACCTGGTAAGAGAAAAATAGAAATACATATACACCATACCACGTAATCAACCCCACTCAGTTCATGACGCTAAGAGAGCCACTAAAATTGATTAATTTACACTAAGTTCAAAAATCTATAGTCTTTGAGGACATAAGTCCCTGACTGCCTTAACCATGGGAAGTACTTGGGATCTACCCAGAAACTTGTTGTGAGGAGCACCACGGGAACCCCAAAGTAGCTAGCAGCTGAGAGGAACTGCCAACTGAAACGAGAAATGACCCCCATCGATTGAGTAGAACGCCTGTGAGGAAAAAAGCCAAGCACTGTCTTCTAGCAGTCTTGGTGGTCGAGTGACCACCTACAGCCAATAGGAAGCCATTTGAAACCAAGGTCCAAAATATCATTCCCACCAGTTTGATACATAAATCTAACACAATTGATCCCCCACTCTCTTCCTCATGCCTAAGAGGTGAACCACCACAGTTTAGGTCATTGAACTGACACCGTCGAGACCATTCTCGACGACCTCTCACACCATCAGAAGGCCACACAGCCTCTGATTCAGATTCATACCCATATCATTTTGAACCATACCTGCCCACATCACCATCAAACCCCATGGCTGGTGCAAACCCGGATCCATTTTTCGGCATAGAAATCGCTAGTGGACCCATGTCCACACCACAAATTATCGCCAACAACCCTGCAGGTGGCTCCAGCATGGTCATGCAAACTGTTATCAGTCAGCTGCCACCACAAATAGTAACCACTCAAACTGTCCCACCTGCAACACTTGGAAGCAATGGACCTTCCACATACATTGCCCCTCCTATCACACATGGGGGCAGTGCCCCTTCCACCTAAACTTCCCCTCCTATCACAATTGGGGGCAGTGGTCCCTCCACCTACATTGTCCCTCCTGTCACATATGGGGGTAGAAACCCTCCCACCCACACTATCCCTCACACCATACTTAGGGGCATTGGCCCATCCAGAATGGCACCCCCAGCACCCCCAGATATGCAGGTACATTATGCACCTGCAAACCCCACCACCATGCCGGCCCCATATCACATCAACCTGGGGTCAAATCTACCTTTCATGGCTCGTCTTAACTTGCCTGATTTGGCTTGATTGACAAATAGCCCCATTCGCCGTCAAACCTTTTGGCCTCCCATGCCAACCAAACTTCCCTTAGACATTCCCAAGTTTGAAGGGAAGGTAGGGGAGTGTCCCCAAAATCACATCATGACATTTCATCTATGGTGCTCCTCAAATAGCATCGTAGATGACTCGATCAGGCTAATATTGTTCCAATGCACCCTCACAAGTGTGGCAGCCAAATGGTACATTGAGCTACCGTAAGCCAAGTACCCAGATTTCAACTCCCTCTCTTTCATGTTCCTATAGTATTTCCAACTCCCCATCAGATATGACGAAGGGATGGAGATCTTGTTATCTTGCCGCTAGAGCACTGCAACACATATAACCGACCACATCCATGAGTGGTGACGACGTCATAGTTTGTGCAAGATCCAACTTGACGACAGGATCTTCTTAGATTGGTTTCTAAAAACCTTACTCCCACCCATAGCAAAGGACGTCGCATCCGAACATCCCCAATCCCAAGAAGAGGCCATACTGGAATCCCAATAGTTTGACTTGATCTACGCTTAGTCTGGATACCTTTACACCGTCATTCCAGACACTCCCCGTCTGGGTACCTCCTACCAGGATGCACCAGGGGCATCCCATGCTGCAGATGGCATCATAGGCTCAGTCTCCCAATAGCCATAGCATCGTTCGACACCACCTGTAGCTCCACATAACCAAGCAATACTACTAGTGTTTCTTACCAGAACCAAACTATGGACTATGCCAGAATGATGTCCCAGTCCGGAGCAACAAATTCCTACACATAACCTGTGCCACCGTAGCAAGATTAGGTCATGGCATGGACACCATAGAAGTACGTGGGGGAAATTCCCATATTTGTGGCACCACAACCCACTCAAATTTATTATGCACCACCAGTGCGAGCAGTTCAAGCCCTTGCCCCTGCTCAACCTGCTCTGTTGGGACAAGTATTTGTACAACAAAATCATCCCAACCAGCCTGCCCCCAACAATCAGCAAGGGCAATATAGAAATAATCAGCCCCGAAACCAAGCCAATAACCAACCACAGGGAGGTGTTCAACAACCAAACCCTCCCAACAAAGCTATGGAAAACTGACCCACCCAAAACCCCCCACGACAAAATGCACTAAGACACAATGCCCCGTTTCTCACAAACCAACCATGCACACTCTCTGAGGTCTATGGGCACTACACATTCAAGTGTCCCCTCATGGGTCTAGCTAAGCAAGCCATTTAGAACGAGGCCCAATAGGACGCCAATGCTACGAACCAAGCCCAACCCAACCTGGCACCACAAGGACCTACCCCTATGGTGCTTCAAAACCCACTACCAGTCCAAGGATTGGTGGTAAATGCACCCCCTCCCCAGGCCAATCCCAATGCTCTGGGGGAACCTCCCATGACAGAAACAGGTGTTCACCACCTGCTAGCTATGATGACTAAAGAGGTCAACCTACAGACCAGATGAAATCAGTACGGCACCAATACCGAACCCGCTGACACATCAACGACATCAACATCTAAAATAGTCAACCTACCTCTTCAGTTACCCCCATTCCCCCAACCCCCAAATGCCGAGTGGCCAACAATGCCACAGCTAAAGCTGCTGTTAGTTGTAGCATTGTGGATTATTTTCTCCAAACACCAATGACCATGTCTTCTCTGGAGGCACTCAAAACGTTCCCAATCCAGCGCAAAGCCTTACTAGCCACCCTTGGGGTCATATACCCCTCCAACTCCAATTTGATCATGTTCTACATGGAGAATGGAGAACCGAACATGCCATCCACCATCGCCTTCCAAATCCTGGTCTTTATCCGAAACTTGGTTGTGCATCGGTGCATAGTAGATGAGGGGGCATCTACATGCATTATGTCTACCCTAGTCTGGCAGAAACTTGGATCACCAATTCTGTAACCATCCTCCACAACTTTGTGGGATTATGATGGCCATCCCACTAAATCGCAAGGAATCCTCCCCCATGTCCCCATCACATTATCCGGGAAGACAGTGCTGATCGACATAGAGGTCATCAATGCTCAACTGGACTATAACCTTCTCCTTGGAAGAAGTTATATGTATTCCATGAGAGTGGTTGCATCAACTGTATGCTGTCTCATGATGTTCCCCCATGAAGGGAAGACTATGATGATTGATCAGCTCACTTGTCATGATCCACAAGGGTTAATGGCACTCGCCAATGTTATCCCTATCATCACCACCATTGAGCAACAAGGGACGATCATACATGCCATTGTTGTCCCTGCAATCAACACCATGGTTGAAAACACACTAGCCTCCCCATTGTTGAATGTGGGCCTTGGGTTGTTTGTTGATACCACCATGATGGCTCATTTCCCCTTAGTGTCACCACCACCGACACAAAATGAGACTGCGGACTTGTGCATGCTCTCATCCATCACCGCTGCACCCAAAAAACAACCGCATTTGCATTCCCAACTACAACCACAACACCGTCCGCAGCCGCAACATCATCTGCAGCTGAAGTATTATGTGCAACCACAACCACAACCGCACCCCCACATACAACCAGTAGGGAGTTATCTGGGCTCCTTACCAATCCATACAATTCCCTTCCTCTTTCCCTCGCCCGGTGTCATGAGCAAGCCAGTAATGACCACCCTCAACCTGCCCAACTTTACATTAGGCATTATGGTGTGGTATCTTGATCTACTAGTTCAATCATTAATACCCCAGGTAGTCTTAACACCTATCCATCCCATTGCAGTCGAGTCTCATCCTCCACCCGGTTCGCAAAAACCAACCACCACACCCGCACCTGCACTGCCCCACCTGAAAAGGGACAGGGGAAAGAACACCAAAGCAACCACAAAACCTTGATAGATCCTACCTTATGTTGTTTATGAGAAACGGGGCCATCCAACTCAGAACTACCCTAATATTCCAATGATCTGTGCGCAATTGGATGCCATGGACACAACCAAAAACCTCCCCATGGTTGAACTTCCAACCGCACCAATAGTGAGAAACAAGACATTGAGAACAAACTATGCTTGTGCCCTTTGTGGTTTGTATGGACACTATTCTCACCATTGCTAAGATTTGTTTGAGTTCTGAATGGATTTAGCTGACCTTCGACAACATTCCCTTGAATCGGAGATCACTCTAATTGAAGAAGTTCATCCCCCACCTCCTTCTTCGGACACCATGTCCATTTACATGGTGTCCAATTATATCGACCCTCTTCTCTCCACCACCACCAATGGTCCATCAAACATGTCTCTTCCATTGTTTCCACAAACGGAGTGCCATCCACAGCCGCAACCTTAGTCGCAACTTCAACCTCAGTTATCAGGGAAACAGTGGGGTTCATTCCTGATCAACATTTTCCTTTTCCTTTTCCTACCATCCAAGATCGTTAGTAAGTCTATCCTGGAAACCCGCAATCTATAGGATTTCACACTGGGACATCCTGTGTGGTACCTTGAACTACCTACCCTACCTTTGAGGCCCCAAGATGTGTTGACTCATGTCCATCCAATTGAGAGGATGTTACACCTACCTCCAAGTCCATCAAAGAATCTTCCCATCTCTAGGCCTACCCCTCTTCCTCCAATAGAGACTGTGGGAAAGGCCACCAAAGACACAACCAATACCATTTTCCTGATACCTAGCACCAATTTCCCTTTCGCCTCGTCGCCTGTGGAAGATCCACCTGATCTATCCCAACACCACTTATGCAATTACTGAGAGATCTATACGACTGCCTCTAGTTTTACCTCGTTCCCTTTAAACCATAGTGTGGAATTGGTTCTTCCCATAAAAGACTAGATTCCTTCACCCTTCCTTGCCAATGACCTTTGTCTCAGCAAGGAAAACATACACCCTTATTGACTCTGATGGAAAACGCTTGGAGAACCCTCGCAATGGACTCTACCTTAAGAGATTTTATGCTTAACATCACCAATGAGTCGCTTCATTTTCTTTTCTTGTTTTTCAACATTTTTTACCACAAGTCAGGTGCAACACCATTAGCTTCTACTCCAAAGTCACCCGGAATCAGTTCGAGACACCTCTCACACCTCCGGGCTCAAACTTATATCTCTGTATGAGACCATCATCTCATGTTTAACAAATAAATTTTTGGACCGTTTCCTGGAAGCTACCTCGATTTATGAGCCACAGAATGGAGATGCAGGTGTCTATGGACTTGTACTTGTATCACTCTCCCCTACCGCTATTCATGAGGGTTTTCGAGCCACCGCCCCTTAAGGGTTACCATTTTTCTTCTTGTTTTGTATTTTAACACATAGTTGTCTTCTTTATCCACCACACCTTACGCAGACCTTTGGACCATTGTCCACAAAATGATTTATTTTTCTTGCATGTATTTGGCATATAAATGCCCCTGGACTTTCACTCACATCACATGTAGCCAAGTTCGTTCACCGCAACTCACACACATGATCTCCTGACCTCTGTTTGAGAGCCACCTTGGTTTGCATGCCTCTACCGTAATGACTCACGAACCTCTGCCACGATCTATACCATGCATGTATTGGTATGTTTGAGATCCTTCTTCTCCATCCATACTGCACAGATAACCTTTGTACCACTATCCACCGTCCTGACATGGGGTACCACCTATGCCACCACAATCAGTTGACCATACTGGAGTTTCGTTTAAGCTCTTTTCTGACTTTTAAAAACAATGAAAAGATATCCAAGTGCAGCTGCTTCCTTTCCCACTTGCTAAAGTATAAGAAAGGGCATCTACATCATCTCATTTACCTCCTTTTGCGGAGCATGTAGATCATCAAATGAAAAGGACCCCCTTGGCATATTCCAACCAAGACCATTCCCCTCTGCATACTTTTATGCTTTCTCAGGTAGAGGGGCCGCACTTTACGAAAAAGTTCACCACGGGTTGTCGTTAAGCTCTTTTCTAGCCTTCTCATCAAGAAAATATTGCCGAGCAAACTTGGTTTCATTCATTCTCATAAAAGTATATGAATGACCGTCTAGTCAGTATAGGTTTAACCTTTTTCGGCCTGATTGGACTACCAATGGTAAAGAAGTCTCTCATCCCCCAAAGGATGGGAGAGCTCTCTTATGTATACTTTTATCCTTTTTCGGGAACAGGAGACTACTAACAAAAAAATATCCCCCACTGGAGTCTTCTTCGTGCTTTCAGACTCTCTAAAATTGAAAGCACCATCGAGCATTTACTTTCTCGAGCTCGCCAAAAATCGATGAGATCGTACCATAACGGTTTCCCTAGACACCACCCCACAGAAAAAAAAAAATTCGCAACATTCCCTCTTTGGGTTTCCTTTGTTTAGAGTACTTTGCAATGTGTCTCCCTTGGAATCCATCAATATCAAAAGTGTCCACCTCCCCCAAGCATCTCCCGTCTACAGTGACATTCCCAGTATTATAGCTATGATCCCATTCCCATGAGTCAATTTCATTTCCTACCTGGTTCACCCTGTCGTCATACTCTAAACAAAGGAAGTTTGAGTCTACCACACTCCCCCTACCCCTATTCAATTCTTTCCCTCTCCCTCGCCCCCCCCCATTCAATGGATTAGTCCGCAGATTGTCTCACACCTTTCGGTTATTTCCCTCACGCTTCTGGTCAAGAAAACATCATTTCCTTGACTAGGGGCAGGTCTCCCTCTATCGATGACAACACACATATTCCAGAGGATAGACCCAGAGGTCCCTATACTTTGGTTTCGTTAACATCATTGATGAGTTCCTTGGACCACTTGAGAGGAGTCATTAGTGCCTCTCGAGATGGTTGTTTCTCACGTGCTCGACTTTAACTACATCATCGCATTGTTGAGATTCATACAGGGTTTGGTCCATGCAGTATTTGGTCAGAGACCCTGGTTTTCACCTGACTTTAGCACATTGATGGGTCTATTCGAGGGACCTAAACAAGTTATGTCCCTTGTGATTTTCGGGTTGCGTTGGAGACAGTGTTCAGAAGACCAAGCAGTGCTTCTATATAGATTTATGATCAATGCAGCATACTTGTACCACAGAGACTCTGATTCTCAATCAGCGAGTCCATACAGCTACATACTATCCCAAATCCAGAAAACTGTCAATCATGAAGATATAGCATTCCATGAGACTTCCATGGGTCCAATGTACCAGATCAATATTGTATTCAGCCTCACATTGAGGCAACCATTATTGTATCATTAGTTGTATATGATCAACTCTTGTATTTTAGAGCATAGATCAAATTATTCTTTTGACATTGTCGTGAGCATGAGGATTCCCACCTTGTCCACATACATTTCACACATTATTTGTATCTCACCCATTGATGGGGACCATATTAATACAAAAACCAAAATCCACCATGCCCTAGCCCCGGAAGCACCACCTCTATGTAGAAAATCCTATGATGTCTTTTGGCCATACGATGAGCTCCTGCCCTCACACATCAAGGGGCAATCTGTTAACCAAAATAATCCCTCACTCAGCTCTACATGGCCTACACCACCCAAGGACACCCATATGCGACCTTCGTAACACCCCATTAAACCCCTACACCCTCAAAAAGGCTTAAAAATGAGTAAAAGGGCTTAAAAACCCTAAAAAGGAGCCTAAATAACTCTCCTAGGGGATAAATCCTCCAAAAAGGGGCTAAAACTCTTCAAAGGAACCTAAAACCCTAAATGGAGCTAAAAGCCCAAAAACGGGGCTAAAGCCCTGACCAAGGGCTTAAAACCCTAAAAGTCCCCCAAAAAGCTATGAAAAGAGGGTGGGGGGTCACTCTCAAACAACTCCTCTCTTGCATACTGTTATGCTGCCTATGGATGCCTTGAGACCTCTTGTCCTCTCAAGCCATCCACATTTCCCTCTCTTCCACTCATCTTCCCCATTGAGCCATAGCTCCTCCATTGTTGAGTGAGATAGGGAGGTGCTTCTTCCAGCCAGGGCATGGTGGCCCATTTCACCAAAGAAGATGTATAATATAGTTTTGTTTATGTGTTTTCTTTGTTAGTTTAGTTTTTTTCTAACAATTATTTGTTTGCAGGATTGGTCTCTAACATGTTTTGCAGGTTTATTGTAGCTTAATAGTTGTTTGCAGGTAGCCAAGGGAAATCCCTAACCTTGTTTGTAGAGGGGCTCACGGCCATTTTATTTCTGTCATTTGCTTTCCTTTCTGTTTAGTTTCTCTTCTGCATTTTCCACATGCAGGAACCTACCCTTCCATCCTATAGACGGAAGGGAGCCATTCCTGCCCCTGTAGCAAGGAGAAATCCCTGCTACAGGGATTGTATCCTTTCATGTATACCCGACTACTTGGATAGTACGTGCATGGTATCTCCCCAAGTGTTTTTCTTGGTGTATTGCTTTGAAAAGACGGCCGATAGTTTACTCAGTTGGTATCAGGATCCTAATGTTGTCTCCTGATATACACAAGGTATGTGGGAGTTCAAATCTATAGTAGTGTTGTATAATGCACAATTGTTCGAAAGGGGTCTTCTGATATATCGTCGACTACATGAGGGAATATTTATATATACCATAAACATACGCCAAATACCTTTCGATATAGCAACAAGAACGTGGAAGAACCACAAAATCCCCATGATGTAATGAAGGAAAAAAATGACAACTCCTATGCTTAATGACGTTGAAACATGTCTCTAACCTAAACCATAGTCTTGCTAAAAAGTTTACCCTAGCTAACGCTTGATTTTATCTTGTTTTCATTAAATGGACATATGGAGTGAAGACTAACTCAGAAATCATGCAAGGATGAGATGAAAATCTTTCACCTTTTCTTTTAATGGATTCCCTACTTAAGAGAGAGTAAGAGTTTCTTTTTCAAAATGCAGAAATTGGATAACATACACCCAATCTTGAAACTAGAATTGTGTTTCCTATGTTTCCAACAAAAGTGAAAAACATATGTCTAGGAAGAAAAATATCTAATTAATGTTTCCAATAAAAAAACTAAAGCAAATATTTGTTACAAATTATGAAACTTGAAATTTTTATTTTATTTTTTAATTTCTTTTATATAAAATTAATATTTAACAAAAGAAAATTTTGAAATAAACTATAACAATACTAATTGTTTTTTTATTTTCAGTTATTTTTCAATCTAATAGAGAATATCAAAGCAAAAAAAATTCTTTGAACTATGAAGGATATGAAAGAACAATTTTCCTCTACTACAAATATCTAAGGAAACAAAGAGAAATCCCAAGATAAGAGAACTTGAGACAAACTCAACACCTGCACATAAAATGAAATGCAAATTTTCCAATTTCAATGACTACAATCCATAGAAAAGAGCAAGAGTTTTCATGCAAAGAAACCAATGTAAAATTCAATGGAATAAATGTAAATTCTTCTTTGAATGGAAAGAGCATATAATTCAAATAGACTTCATAATATACAATTCATGGCCCTCCGACCATGAGGGGGAATTTTTTTTTAAATGCACGTCATTTTGCTTAAAATTCAAGATAAAAAAATCCAACTATAGTATAGAATCAATAAAAAAGGATCACTAAATACCTACCTCAATGCTTGTTTTAGGTTTATACCAGTGCGTCCACTTGTGGTTGATGCTCCTTGTATACTGTGAATTGACATCAATCGCACTATTTGTATTTTGTCAATAGACATTGGAGATGCTCTATTAATAAGATAAAAAATAATCAAAGAATGGATGGCATTGAATGAAAAGAACTCAGGTGCATTGGCACAGACAAGAACCCAAAAAATAATAAACACGTTCAAATTCAATAAACACTGAATAATTTGAATTTTTCTAAGATCAAATACTGACCTAGAGAGGAAAATTAGGACTAAAAGAAAGTGAATTTCACACCCTTTGAAGAGAAAAAAGAAAAAATGAGAATTTGTGGTGAAACACAAATCAAAACCAAAGAGCAAGATGTATAGATCTGTCCCCAGTAGAGTCACCAATTTTGATAGTAGAAAAATGTGGTTAGTGCATACAAAAACGATTTCCATAGTCTAACTAGTTTATATCTAGAAAAAAATAAGTACACCTATGGAAACTTTCCTTAGATTATCAAATTAGTTGAATGTAAATCCTTTATACATCTTCCCAAATATTATCATTTCTTATCGAACCTTTTTGCGATCAAACCATGAAGAAGAGACAATTGCAAAAGATACAAAGGATAAGAAACAAGACTAAAACCAAGATAATTTGATGAATCTATGCTAATGATCAAGTACAAAAAGAATAAACAACATTACACATTCTTTATGGGAAAGGAAAAACATATTTGTATTAATGTAAATGAGGAAAGAATTACAACCAAAGCCTTGATGTTGGGGATTCTCCCCAAAAAATTTTCACTCTAAAACTCCAATCTCTTAGCCTCTCACTCCTAGAAGAACTTCAACTACATAAAGGTGTTTTCTTGGTCCTCCCTCCACCATGAAGGTAATATTACATTTATAGGCCAAAAGGAGATCAAATAGGTTGACATTTACTTGGAGGAAGTTGAGGGATCATCCCTAGAGCTTAAGGGATTGACCGCCACCTAATTTGGTCATTTGGGATAAGCCTCCACTAGGGATTTCTTCTAGAAATCTATCGAAGCCTCTCTTTTTCCTTTTATTGATCATTGAATCCCTTTGCAAACTATCAAGAGGCGTCATGAAGGGAAGATGCTCCTTTCACAAAGGAAAGGAGTGTCACTAATTCCTTTTGTCTACTAGCAACAAGTGTCAGCCTAGGATGATGCCTTATGTCAAGAGGCAAGGTGTGTTGGTTCTCCTAGAAATCAGCTCCTAATAAGGAAAAATACACCCAAAACATCTTTTGGAACATGTGCTCTAGGGATTTAGGAAAAATGACAATATTTTGGTGTAACACCCTCTATAGTGATTCCAGTACCGAGGTTTTCCATTTTTCATCCCAATCATTTACAAGTATACTAACATCTTTCTTTGTCATTTTGTTGTTAGTTGGAAGCCATTGTTTGTATGCATCCTTATTTCCTTGGATATACATATTATGTGGCCCTGCTTTGAATCACATAATTCCTTGTAAGATTGAATGGTCTACGGCTGGTTGTGCAGTGTGTTCTCAATGCATTGATAGATGGTCTTCTTATAACTCTAGAAGGTAACATTGTTATCCATTTACCAATTCTTGTGTGCGGTGTGCCACAAGGTCACATATCTTGTTCCCAGGTATGTTTTATGTATACCTACTGAAAATTTTCTATATTCTGGCTTCCTCCAATGAACTAATACAATTAAATTGAGTATCCATGCAAAGTGTAACTCCCTACCTTTATCATGTTCTTAGCATGGAAGGATGGTTGTCCCAATACAGTTTTATCCCACTTCCATTTACAAATCATTCTATGAACTCTCCGTTCAATTTCTCTAGCTGAATTTCACTTGATTTTGTCACAAATTTTATCACATCTAGACCCAACTAGTGCATTTAGAACTTGCTTGAGCGCTTCAAAAACTTGTTGTCATAGAGAAAAACTAGATCTCATATATGGAATTTTTTCTGCTTGATATGTCTATTACGCCATGCCTTTTCGTGTGATTTTTGAACCTATTAATTAAATCCTGTAACAAAGCAGTATTCCTTGAATTCCATTAGATATAATAGTATGTTCAATACCGCACCAAAATATGTGAGATCTGCTAGCGTAGGAATGCGCATAATTGGAACAATAAACTCCATTGGCATAACTTCTTCTTCGATATATACTAGTTAGAATGATGTATGTCTTGTCAACTTACATGTTTTCTGATACACACATAATCTTGTAGTAATCCTTAGGTCCCATTCATCTCAATTCATAGTGCATATCTTCATCACCACATGATCCAGGATCTTATTAATTGCTTCCACTTTCTTGTTTTCGGTGTATCTTCTGGTGATAAATCTAAAATTCTTCTGTAAAAGATGTATTCATTTTATTCATAAAATGGGTCCCTTGGTCACTCATAAGGATTCTCATACATTCAAACCTCATAACAACTTTATCAAATCGAAATCGCACAACTATATTCCAACTACAATATCTGACAGGTTCTACTTAAACCCATTGTGTCAAGTAATTTGTCATAATGGTACCATATTTTTCTCCTAACCTTGTTATCGCTGGGTTGATCAATCCAATGAAATCAACTTTCCATTTACCAAAAATCCTACAATATAAATTGCATTATTAACAACATATCATCTCTTATGGATGGGTACCCAACTTGTTGATAGATGCCACAGGTATGGAATAAATCCGTTGCATCATTATAAAGGATTGGAAACCAAAGTCCTACATGCAAAATCTTCTAAGTCATTGCTTTCCTTGCATTGTGGCCACCTGTAACTCCTTCATGCGCCTCTAATAGTATCATAGGCTTCTCATTCTCTAATACACATCATCATAGAATACCATATGCACCTAACTTATATATATTTCCTACTATAATCTTAGTAATTCGTTGCCTTTACTACTAGTTGTTTCTTCTATGAAACTGTATACTACAGGTGGGGATACTCCCGTGCTAAAGAACTAGGAAATACCTATAAAGTAATCATCGACCATTTGTACTACAAACAAGTGCACATATGGTAGGTTTTCATCCAATTTTTCTACATCTTCGCCCGTTATTATTCACGACAAATGGTTAGGACCTAAATTTAATTTTCCTAATTTCACAACCAATTCAAAGTCATATGCCTAAAAATAATAATATTCATTTTGCATATATTCCCCCCAACACTGACTTGCTGACTAAATATTGTAGTGTAGAATGATCTACGTACATCTTAAAGTGTGATCCCAATAGATATTGTCTAAAGTTATGTAGTGTATACACCCTTTCCAGTCCTTTACACTCTTTATTAGTGTAATTATGTTTAGTAGTCGACAAGTTCCTGTTCGGAAAATAAACGAGATGATCTAAATGGCATTCCCTACATGAGATAGAACTGCACCAAATGCTATATATGATGCATCCATATGGACATGGAATTATTTCTTCTAGTTTTGAAATACTAAAATTAGCATAGTGACCAGTTTATCCTTCAAGGTATCCCAACATTGTCAACAATCCTCATTCCAATGATAATTTACCTCCTTCTTCCATAATATGTATAATTGTGTTGTGATCTTCATGTATCCTCTCATAAAATTATTATGGTACCCCATATGACCCAATGTTTCTCGCCGCTTGTTGCACTGAATTGGGTGGTGGTATATCAATAAGAACAATTTTTTGTAAGGATCAACCAAAACTCCTTGTTTACGTACTACATGACCCAACAAGATACCAAATGGTGCGCAAAAAAATACACTCCTTCAAGTTTAAGGAAATATAGAATTTTCCACATCTATCCAATATTGAGTGCAAAGTTTCAATATGGTCCTTCAATAAGTTGAATATTTTCCAATCATCCAAATATACTTCCATAAATTTATGAATAAATTCCTTAAAGTTTGCGACAACAATTCAGGAAAAAAGTACTGGTGCATTCCTTAGTGTAAAAGGAATGATTGTATACTTGTAGAATCCCCATTCCATAACAAAGGTTTTATTATTCCTATCGTCCTACGTAATCTTAATCTAGTGATACCTATTGAATCCATTAGTAAATGAGTAAGCTTATTTTTCTCTTCCATTTTCCAAAACTTCATCTATAAATGTGGTAGGGGATGGGCCATGTAATCAAGCATCATTTAATTTATGCAAATCTATGCAAATTCTGATTCCACTCATTTTTTTTTCTTCGACCACCATCGGGCTTATCCATTATGACTCTTTGACCAATCCAATAATCCCAACTTCTAGAATCCTATATAGTTCTACTTTTAATCTCTACGTATACGATAGATTCATTCAGTATGGTATCCATTTTATTGGATTGTCGTCCAACTTCAGAGCGATCTTCATTTCCCCTAACTCCTTAGCAATCCTTTTCCTTTCTGAAAATGTAATTGGAAATAGTTCCTAATATTCAAACAGTAAATCAACAATCTTGTCGAAATTTTCTTCATTCTAGTAGTCTCCAATATTTGAAAACTTGGCATTGTCTGTTATGCCAATATTCACTTTGCACATTTTCAACATGTTTGCATAGTTGGAAAATCCAAGCTTGGGTTCCTCTACTATATTCTCTCCAATTTTTGGAACTTGCAAATTTATTGGTTCTTTTTCCTCCTAGTCTTCTCCAGCAACATTATAGCATTCCAAAACTCATTAAACATTCATAGATGTTCTATGTGCAATGTATAGGGATACTAGTCCTACACGTATTCTAATGCAACAAGCTTGTCTTTGATAATTTGTAAAACTATATCCACTAAAGGGGCCTCATATTCAAATTTAAAAGTTACCTTGAATTTGTGACTCAAATATTCCCAACCTGATGTTCCTCTACATAC
The DNA here is from genome assembly GCA_001517045.1 of Pseudotsuga menziesii. Lineage (NCBI taxonomy): Eukaryota > Viridiplantae > Streptophyta > Pinopsida > Pinales > Pinaceae > Pseudotsuga > Pseudotsuga menziesii. The sequence continues at coordinate 1,015,798 of LPNX010962395.1, forward strand.
TTCTAGTTTTATATACGAGTTCTTTGATATCATGTCCACAATATGTACAAAAAAGTACGTACATACAAGTGTGTCCATGTTAACACCAAAAAAATTTCACCTAGCTCTCTATGGTCCAAACCATAATTATACATCATTATCCCACTATTATCTCCTCCATTTTGACCTTCACAATTAAATTCTACCAAATATGATCCAAAATTTTATTATTCCTTCCCCCATAAATACACAGAAGTTGAGCATTTATTGTGACTTATCCCTACTCTGTCCAAAAAAGGACCAAAAAACCCTAAAATGAGAATGGGTCAAAAACCATAGATAAATACCATACACAATAAAATACCTTCGGTAAGAAAACCTTGGACCATCCTATAAATACATTGTTAAGGCCTCCCCCCAAACATTAGATTCCTGAACTTTTCACCTTTCACCAATGTTCCCATTTTTTTTGTTGACTAAATTGTCATTGATGCCAACAGGTGTGTGTTAGTGTGTCTTGGTTCCCCTTGAGGAGCCTCTGAGGGTTGAGTAAGTGTCAATGTGAAAGGACACCTTTTGAATTTGTCCAAGCCCAATTCTGAAGCCCTTGGAACCCTTGGGACAATGGCCAAATCCCTGAACACCTTGTAGAGTGGTTAATTACCCCCAAGTTGGTTCAATGGTTTCCCAGTTGTGTCATTGATTCCCCAACACCACAACCATGCTATATTAACCTACAATGTATTCTTGGTGGGTTGAAGAAGTTAAAAGAGTCTGAATGACCCTTTCAGTGGTCATTTGTGTGTTATAGAGGTCCTAATACCCTAGGAGAAGCCTAGGCACCCCCACACCCTGATGGTCATGTTTATAATGTATGTGGCAACCTTGTTGACCTAACTAAAGTTCCTAAAACCCTAAACCTAAATATTACCGTATAAACACTTAGTATTTCCCCAACTTGTGCAAAGATGCCCTAACATGAAATAAGGAACAAGTATTAAAACATAATTAAAATAAATTTGCTAAAACTCTTGATCCTCATTATTCCTCCAACGTTGAACACCTTTTTTTTAATTAAATTAAAATTTATTTAAAACAAAAGTAACCTTTAAGATGTTGGCCCCATACTCTTCCTTAAATGTATATAAATATAACTACAATTATCACAATCTAAAATAATGAGTATACAACTTGACTCAGCTTTTTGGCGTAGTTGACTGAGGTTTAATTCATTGCTGGTTTGAGGACTCTCGCTAACTGTGGGAGAGAACCAAAGTTGCAGACCCGAGCTTGGAAGGGAATTGTTTACTTCGGTCCTTTCTTGTTACCAAGTGGCTTACGGCTTGAATGTAGCAGCACTATAGTACAGCCAACGAAGATGAAGGAGCTCGCTGACTGAGGTGACAAGTTGACTGAAATTTTTGGGTGACAAGAGCAGCAAAGGAATAAGGGTTGAAGGTGTCAAAATTGAAAACCCAAGATGGTTTTTACCATCAAATACAATAGCATATTCATATTTATGAAGGGAAGAATAGTTCGAGGTTGATCACGGACACAAACAGTCCCTTAAACACATTATAGTCCCAAAATTCTTCAAGGAAGGTGACAGGTACAAAATATTTTGAAGTTTGACAGTGTTTTTAATGCTATGACAACCTATGTTTGAAGATTGAAGGATCACAGTCCATAATGCTAAAGGTGACAACCCTAATCTTGAAAAGTTGACAGTCTCCTATCTCAAGCATGCAAAGTAAGGCAAGTTAGTAATTCACACAGTATAAACATTGTGATGTTGTGCATGCTCAGTTAGAAGGTATACTACACAGTAATGATGACACAGTTGCTATACAATGTTTACACTACACAGGGATGAATATAAAATGATATGGTGTGATATGTTTTGACTCCTGAGATATGCTTAACATACATTAATACAAAGTGATAGTTACATTTGATGATGCTTACACACATGCTCAGTGATATGTTCAGTACACAGCCCAGATCTATTGAATGGACAAGCAAGGTATGAAGATGATGATGAACCTTTATATGATACTAACCCTAGCTACTATGTTGTACAATGTCATGAAGCAATGGTGCATACAGTGGTGAATAATGCAGTGGTAAAGAATACATTTATGATGATATAATGTTGTATGATTGATGATGGCATGTACATTCCTTGTGCACCTTGATGGAAACCCTACATGATGATGATGTATACTTGCAAAGGTTGATGATATGATGTTTGGAATGCATTTGTCAAGACCTTGATGTTTGATGACTTGACAGTAACCAAAAGTGTTGATGAGAAGCTTGAATAGCAGTATTGATGTTTAATAAGACAGTGATGACATGGGAAAAGATGATGTGGCAGTAATAACTACAAGGATTATTTGACAGTGACTGATGAGCAGCGGTTGCTTGTGTAGCAGAGCCATATGATGATGATATATACTTGCAAAGGTTGATGATATGGTGTTTGGCATGCACTTTTCAAGACCTTGATGTTTAATGACTTGACAGTAACTAGTAGTGTTGATGAGCAGCTTGACCAGTAGTATTGATGTTTAATATGACAATGATGACATGGGAAAAAAGTTGATGTGGCAATAATAACTACAGGGATGATTTGATAGTGACTAGAGTGCAAAGGTTATCAGCAGTAGAGTTTGGTATGTGACAGGTCCATAGGTTTGACAATCTTCTTCTTATTAGGGTGGCAGGATAGGGCAAGGAAAGGAGGTCGTAGCCTCCTTCTGGTTGAAACCAGAAAACTAGGGAGTGGCAGCTTCCTTCAGGTCGTAGCCTGTACATCAAGGGGTCGTAGCCTCCTTCCAGTTGAAGCTAGAAAATTGAAGTCTATATAATAAGGTGGTTGTTCAATTCTTCCAGTTATTTTTGGAAAACTATTTTAAAAAGGATTCCATGTTTTTACCTCGAGAACTTGGGTTTCCATGTAAATAACTACTATGTACTGTGCATATCATTATTTTTATACACATTGATGATGTGCTATGATTGGTGATCAGCAACCTACTTTTGATTAAAATTTTGAATAGTACAAATACTAATTCACCCCCCTCTCAGTATTTCAACAATTGGTATCATAGTGAGTTCCTTCAGAATAGACTAACCATTGGAAGGTAATTATGGGGAAGTTTGCTAAACAAAGCAAATATGGAACACCCTTGTTTGATGGGAGCAACTATGCTTTCTAGAGAATAAGAATGAGAGCATTCATAGAAGTTCAAGGAATCAAAATATGGTAGAGTATCGAGAATGGGTACAAAGTACCAAAGATCGTGCCAACTGATGTAGGTGAGCTGGTTCAATACAACAACAACTTAAAGGCCAGAAATCATCTTATAAGTGCTATAAACGAATGTGTATTCAAGAAAGTGATGAACTGTCCCTATGCAAAGGAAATGTGGGACAAACTCCAAACCACATATGAAGGAGAGAGAAAAGTTAAGGAAGCCAAACTTTAGACTTACAGGGGACAATTCGAACAGCTAAGAATGGATGAAGACGAAGACATAGCATCCTATATTCTTCGTGTTGATTAGCTTGTGAATACCATTAGAGGTTTGAGAGAAGAGGTTGAGGAGACTATATTTGTTCGGAAGATTCTAAGAACTCTTCCCAAAAGGTTCCACCCCAAGATCTTTGCCTTAGAAGAAAGAACATATCTAAAGACTATGACAGTGGATCAACTGCATGGGACTCTAGTAGCTTACAAAATGAGAATTGAAGATGAAGGAACGTCAAGAAAGGAAGCAGCATTCAAGGTCTCCTCCAAAAAATATGGGAAGAACAAATCAAAAAAAGACAAACTGACAAGTGATGAATCTGATGATGAAGAAATAGTCAACTTTGTTCAGAAATTAAAGAGAGGCACTGGAAAATACAAAGGTAAGCTAACTCTTAAATGTTTTTCATGTGGAAAGATAGGTCATTTTTCTTATAAATGTCCATATGCAAAGAACTCAGATGGTGAAGAGGATTACTGTTTTAAATCCTACAAGAAGTACAATAATTACAAGAATAAGAACATAAGAAAGTTTGCAAAAAAGAAAAGTCTCTACACAAAAAAAGGACAATAGCTCATCTAGTGGTGACTCCGACAATAACAGTGACAGTGATTCTGATGATGACGATGAACCAGAAAAGGTACTCTTTATGGCAATAAGCTCGGATAAGGATCATAATAGTAAAGAAGAATCTGAATATGAAGTAGAAGTAGATCTTGAGGCAAAACTTGTAAGCACCTTGAAAGAGCTGAAGAAAGTCAGGAAGGAAAATAGAATGCTTAAGGAAGAGGCACAACGATTTGTTCAAACCATTGTTGACTTGAAGACCAAACTAGAAGAAGCCAAATGAGTTGAAGACTCTCTTACTAAACAACTAATGAAAAATATAAGAGAAAAGGAGAATCGTGAGGCTGAGATAGTATCTCTGAAGAACAAACTATAGACGAAAGATATCACAAAGGGTTATGAAAACAACTCCAAGGTTCTAGAACAAATCATTAGCAATCAAAATTCATTCTTGGACAAGACCGGTATAGGATACAAGTAGAATACAAATGAATCCTGAAGCTCAATGTTGATAGATAACGAAAAGAAGACAAAAAGGTATGCAAAAGTTGTCAAGGACTACAAGAATGAAGAAGAGATCGAATGTCAGCCAGAACAACCTGTATCAGAAGAAGTTCCAGCAGAAAGATTAGATCTTAGAAAAGCACCTCCTCCATATATTCCCAGGTATGGATACTTCTTTTATGGGCATTGCTTTACATGTGGAAGATTTGGACACAAATTTGTAAACTCTTTTCAAAGAAGAAACTTTGAGACAGGAATAACCTTGCAAGCCTCAGACGACCACAATACAACAACAGATTTGGTCCCTTGAGATTAGAAATAGAATGTTACAAGTGTAACAAATTTGGACATATAGCTAGAAATTGCAGAATGAGGATACCAACAGTAAGAAATGAGGACATTCCCAACAAGGTATGGATTAAACACAAGAACAACTACGAATGTGGTATTGCTCTTCAAGCTCAGAATCATGGCTCTAGTAAATGGTATGTTGATAGCGGTTGCTCCAAGCATATGACAGGTGACAAAGATGCTTTTGTCAATATTGAAAAGGATAAAGGATTTGTATCATTTGGAAATAGCAATTCAGCAAAAGTATTGGGAAAGGGCACAGTAAAGATCGGAAGTAAAAACTCCTTGGCTGAAAATTTCTTACTTGTAGATAACATGAAACTCACATTATAGCAGTTAAAAGGATCTTCAGGTATCTCAAAGGAACTTTTGATTTTGGACTTTGGTATCCAAAAGGGAATGATCTGACATTGATAGCATATTCAGATGCAGATTGGGCAGGATGTGTTGACGATAGAAAAATCACTAGTGGAACAGATTTCTTTTTAGGCGGTTCTCTGGTATCTTGGTCAAGTGGAAAGTAGTATTCAGTGTCCTTATCAATCATAGAAGCAGAATATATAGCAGCAACAACTTGTTGTACTCAGATTCTTTGGATGAAGCAAACCTTGCAAGACATACACGTGACATGTAATGAGCCGAATCCTATTTTATGTGACAATACGAGTGCTATCAGTATCTCTAAGAATCCAGTTATGCATTCCAAGACCAAGCACATTCTAATCAAGTTTCACTTTCTTTGAGAACAAGTCACAGAAAAGAATATCAAGTTGGAATATATCAGGACAAAAGAACAGGTTGCAAACATTTTTACTAAGCCTCTCCCAAGAGAGACTTTTGAGTACCTCAAAGAAAAATTGGGAGTCATATTATCTCCTAATTGAATTCCTCTACATTCAACAACACTACAATATGACAGGGGGGACATGGCAGAAGTACCCTTTTCCATTGATGCCAAAGGGGGAGAAAAAGTTGAACAAGGTAGGTAAAATAAGCATGATCTAAGGGGGAGTTTTGTGGACAAAGGAAGCTCATTTGAAGGGGGATGTTTGGAATTGTCATCAATGACAAAGGGGGATATTGTTGAATAAATTGTCATTGATGCCAATAGGTGTGTGTTAGTGTGTCTCGGTGCCCCTTGAGGAGCCTCTGAGGGTTGAGTAAGTGTCAGTGTCAAAGGAGACCTTTTGAATTTGTCCAAGCCCAAGTCTGAAGCCCTTGGAGCCCTTGGGACAATGGAAAAATCCTTGAACACCGTATAGAGTGGTTAATTACCCCCAAGTTGGTTCGATGGTTCCCCAGTTGTGCCATTGATTCCCCAGCACCAAAACCTTGCCCTATTAACCTAGAATGTGTTCTTAGTGGGTTGAAGAAGTTGCAAGAGTCGGAATGACCCTTTTAGTGGTCATTTTCATGTTATAGAGGTCCTTATACCCTAGGAGAAGCCTAGGCACCCCCACACCCTAATGGTCATGTTTATAAAGTATGTGGCAACCTTGTTGACCTAACTAAATTTCCTAAAACCCTAAACCTAAATATTACCCTATGTTATCACCCAAAAAGGGTTCACTACCTCATCTACCCCATTACATGGCTCATTTGTCCATTTTTCCACCATATTTCCATCAAAAACCCATAAAACCATGCAAAAAAGCCTCCAAAAAAGCAAAAAAGGAATAAAAATATAAAATAATGAGGAAAATGAGGAAGAAACCCTAACCGTAAAAACTGCATGGTTTCCAACTATAAATAAGTGATGGAGACCCCTTATTCAAGATCAACAATCACAAGTATCCTGCCTCTGCCAAAATTGCTCGTGAAACCCTAGCTCACCATTGAGCTACTTTCACCGTGAGAGCCCCTTTTGGCCCATTTCCACCATTGGAGAAAGAGAAGAAGCAACTTGAAGCTCGGAGCCACCGACATCGGACCAGCGCAACGGACTTCATCAACCTCCACATTGGAGGTAACATTAATAAAGATCATTATTTACTATTTACTGTTTTTGTTTCATGTTATTTACTTTCTACTGTTTTGCTTCATGAATGTTTAGATTTAGTTTTTATTTCAGTTATAGCTTTTAATTCATATATCATTTGAACTGCTACTAAGGAATCCGTTGTCCTTAGTAGGTACTCATCCATACAAGCTAGGGCGAAAACCCTAGCAACACCCTATAAACACTTAGTATTTCCCCAACTTGTGCAAAGATGCCCTAACATGAAATAAGTAACAATTATTAAAACATAATTAAAATAATATTAAAAATTAAATTAAATTTTCTAAAACCCTTCATCCTCATTATTTCTCCAACATTGAACACCTTTTTTTAATTAAATTAAAATTTAATTTAAAACAAAAATTAGCTTTAAGATGTCAGCCCCATACTCTTCCTTAAATGTATATAAATATACCTACAGTTATCACAATCTAAAATAATGAATATACAACTTGACTGAGCTTTTTGGGGTAGTTGACTGAGGTTTAATTCGTTGCTGGTCTCAAGACTATTGCTGACTATGGGAGAAAACCAAAGCTGCATACCCGAGCTTTGAAGGGCATTGTTTGCTGCACTCCTTTCTTGTTACCAGGTGGCTTATGGCTTGACTATAGTAGCACTATAGTATAGCCAATGAATATGAAGGAGCTCACTGATTGAGGTGACAAGTTGACTAAAAGTTTCGAGTGACAGCAGTAGCAAAGGATTGAGGATTGAAGGTGTCAAAATTGCAGACCCAAGATGGTTTTACCAGCAAATATAGTAGCATCTCCACAGTTATGAAGGGAATAATAGTCTGAGGTTGATCATGGACACAAACAGTCCCTCAAACACATGATAGTCCCGAAATTCCTCAAGGAAGGTGATAGGTACAAAATCTTTTCAAGTTTGACAGTGTTTTTAATGCTATGACAACCTATGTTTGAAGATTGAAGGATCACACTCCATAATGCTAAAGGTGATAGTCCTAATCTTGAAAAGTTGACAGTCTCCTATCTTAGGGATGCAAAGTAATCCAAGTCAGTAATTCACACAGTATAAACATTGTGATGTTGTGCATGCTCAGTTAGAAGGTATACTACACAGTAATGATGACACCGTTGCTAGACAATGTTTACACTACACAGTGATGAATATACAATGATATGGTGTGATATGTTTTGACTTCTGAGATATGCTTAACATATAGTAATACAAAGTGCTAGTTACATTTGATGATGCTTACACACATGCTCAGTGATATATTCAGTACACGGTCCATATCTATTGAATGGACAAGCAATGTATGAAGATGATGATGAACCTTTATATGATACTAACCCTAGCTACTATGTTCTACAATGTCATGAAGAAATGGTGCATACAGTGGTGAATAATGCAGTGGTAAAGAATACATTTATGATGATATAATGTTGTATTATTGATGATGGCATGTACATTCCTTGTGCACCTTGATGCAAACCCTACATGATGATGATGTATACTTGCAAAGGTTGATGATATGATGTTTGGCATGCACTTGTCAAGACCTTGATGTTTGATGAATTGACAGTAACCAATAGTGTTGATGAGTAGCCTGACCAACAGTATTGATGTTTAATATGATAGTGATGACATGGGAAGAAATATGATGTGGCAGTAATAACTACAGGGATGATTTGATAGTGACTTATGAGTAGAGTTTGGTTGTACAGCAGAGCCATATGGTGATGATGTATACTTGCAAAGGTTGATGATATGATGTTTGGCATGCACTTGTCAAGACCTTGATGTTTGATGACTTGAGAGTAGCCAGCAGTATTGATGAGCAACATGACCAGCAGTATTGATGTTTAATATGAAAGTGATGACATGGGCAGAAAGATGATGTGGGATGATTTGATAGTGACTAGAGTGTAGAGGTTATCAGCAATAGAGTTTGGTATGTGACAAGTACATAGGTTTGACAATCTTCTAATTATTAAGGTGGTAGGATGGGGCAAGGAAAGGAGTTTGTAGCCTCCTTTCGGTTGAAACCAGAAAACTAGGGAGTGGCAGCTTCCTTCAGGTCGTAGCCTCCTTCCAGTTGAAGCTGGAAAATTGAAGTCTATATAATAAGGGGGTTGTTCCCTTCTTCCAGTTATTTATGGAAAACTATTTTTAAAAAGGATTCCATGGTTTTACCACCAGAACTTGGGCTTCCACGTCAAAAACTACTGTGTACTGTGCATCTCATTATTTTTATACACATTAATGATGTGCTGTGATTGGTGATCAGCAACCTGCTTTTGATTAAAATTTTAAATAGTACAAATACTGATTCACCCCCCTCTCAGTATTTCAAAATTTTTGCCATATCATTCCCACGGTGTATATTGAGCTTGCTCCATACCCACTTGGATCCATTCTCCCTATTTTGACAACCATTAGTGGAGATGACCGGAGAACCAAAACGTGGAGCTAGTGGACCATTTCCTCAGATGGCTGCAGTGTCCCACATTACAAAAAGGTATGCATGTTATTGCTTTTTATTAGTTAGATAAAATATATTAAAAACAAAAAATATGATCATTGTTATCTTTTTCTATTTCAAGATGAAGTTGAGAGATCCTTAGCACCATGAACTATACCCCATTATCTGGTTGATCTAAGGTAGGTGATTTTTCATGTAGTAAGGAAGGAATACATACTATAGTTTTTGTGAATCCACTGTCTCGATCCATTCAGATATTTTTTTGTAGGTGTTTCTATGGGTTTTTTATACTTGGGTACCTTCAGTCGTCAAAGATATCACACCCTCACAGAAAATCCAAACCAGTTCTTTCCTAATGCCTACCTCCTATCCAAATTCGGTAGTATTTCTTAAAAAAATCCTCACTTATAGATGGATTGCACTTATCTAGAAGAAATTTGTGACCAGGTTGCACATTTTTTCCCAATAAGCGCGACCTAGGTTGCACCTTCTTTCCCGATAAGTGCGACCTCGACTAAAACTCCTAATCACACTTGTCTAGTCTCCTAGAGTGACCTTGGTCATTACTGTGACCCAATTTTGTGTGACCTGTTGCACAGAAACCCCTTTTTTGTGCGACATGAGCCTTTATACTGATTTTATGTCCTCATTGGGACTATTTTATAGTTTTTTGCGACCACGATCGCACATGTTCTATCGACAAGTGTGACTTGCATTTTTTCAGTCCTTTTTGGTGTTTGAGACCCTCTTTCCAGACCCTCTAATTGTGTTTTACCCCTTCCCGCCCGTTTCTTTCTAGACATAATCCATTACAACCCCCCTAGTTTTTTTTATGGTCCTATTCACCTTGTATGTGATCTCGTTTATTCAATCTTGGTAGTTGATACCCCCCATGTGTTTCCTACAACCTAATCAGTTCCTTATGTGCTCATTTCCTTGTGTACATTTTATTTTATGGAAGAATTAGTTATTTTGCATGATATGTACTATCATTTACTCTTATTTATCTGCATTATCGTCTAGTCCATGAGATCATTGTTTTGTATACATTACACATCACTTATGCACAAATATCACACCTTAAAGTAAAATTATTGGTTCATGACCCCAAGCTGTCCCAAAAATTAAGCTAACTCAATCAACATTGTAACGTCATTTGAGGACCAAAACAATCATGTATTTAAGTTAGGACACTGGGGATAGGCATACAAATAACACCCCTTTGTCACTCACATTTAAGACATAGATTTTTTCCATTAGGGGATCAAAATCCTCTAACACTTGTTGACACAGTCACGACCGGTATATCAGAGTCCCCCCTACTCTGCGGGAGTAAGCCACAATGAAGGAGTTCTGGAAGTCAGGGTGTAATACCACACTGCATTATGCACTGAAGGCTAACCCTTCATAGCCCTCCTTGTGCATTCTGAAGTATACCTAGTGTTGAGGACCAAAGGTATGAAGTGCTAGGAAACCACTCTGGACGTGTCATAAATGAGGTAGCCTAGTTTCCATTCTATTTATGGATCTTGTACCCGAGGTCCCTCTCAATAGTGGGATTCTCTTAGCCTATCGTTCTTCCATTTGTTATTGTTTGACTTGGATTTCATCACCCTATAGAGGATACAATTTGTGAGAGGATTCCATATTGTAACTAGGATTTCGCTTGCACTTATACCCCATAGGTTAGTGTGTCATTTTATTTCTAGGTAGTGTTTCATGTTATCTTTATTTCCATTTTTTTGTAGAATCTCCTGCTCTAACATGTTGTTGCAATTCAGTTTTAGATTTTTCTTTTTGACCTATGTGCCACCATTTGTGCACTCTCCTTTTGCAAACTCAATTGTAGTTGGATTTTTCAGCGTACATTTGACACTCCTATGCCTAGAATTAATATACCACAACACTACTCGAATAGAATTATGGGGAATACCCCATAGTTTGGTTCATTGAACCGTCATTGTTGTATCTATATTCAATGTCATTCACCACATTCAGTGCCATATACCACCTTTGATTCTGATTTGGATTCCTATCAATACAAACCTACCTTATTCATCACCCCATCTAGCCCCATGGATGGTGCACCTCCTAGCCCCTTTTAGGGGGGATGGTTGATAGTGGGCTTGTGTCTGTTCCACCCATTATTTTGGGTATCCCTTTTGTTGGACCTATAGGTCCTGGTCCTAGTGGGCCGCTTTCCACCACACACATTGTTGCTAGTATGCTACCAACTAGTTGTGGCCCCACCCTAGCCACCATGGTTTCTACCATACCACCATTCATGCATGGAGGAATTGGCCCTTCTACCACCATTTTGATTATTCCTACCATCCTAGTGACTACTATTGTTGGAATTCATCCTTACCCACCCCTATTTACCCATAGGAACTACATTCCCAATGGTGTCGACACCATTGTTGGCTCTTCCCGATCAAATCTTAGTTCTTGTCTACCATTTATGGCTAGTCTAAACCTACCTGATCTGGAACAGTTAACAATCGAACCCATTCATCATAACCCATTATGACCTCCCATTCCTACCAAGATCCCTTCAGGCATCCCTAAGTTTGAAGGAAATGCAGGAGAAGACCCCCAAAGTGGATAATTCTATCTAATTATGGCTATTCCAGTGTTAAAGTATTGTAACTTCGGAAGATATTCTAGATGTATTGATTGTATTCCTCCATCAAGAGACGAGTTTGGTCATGTAAGAGTCAGTGAAAGAATCAATGTAAACCTCCATATGTAAGTCGGGTCAATAGTACCCAAGTGTCATTATAATAAATAATATTTTTGGTGTCTTGCTAGGAAAGTCATCCCTATTAGTTAGAGAAGTTAGCCCTATTAGGTCCCGGTTCCATTCAAGTGACAAATATAAATGGGAAGGCATTCCCCTTCATTTGTACATTCTCCCAGAAAGAAGAGAGAAGCAATTTTCTGGGTTTTACACTGCTATGGTTGAGTTCTATACTGAGGAATTTTTGCGGTGTTTTCTCGCTTGTGGTTTTTTTGAGGAAAATATTTGTGTTCTTTGTTTTTCTGTTCGTGTTGTTCTTTCAGTGATCCTACTAGTGAAAATTATTTTAAGATATCATTTGAGGAATTAAGAAAACTTAACATGGTATCAGAGCCACCTTGAAAGGAGACACTACACAACTATATTTTGTTGCTCTGAACAAATCCCTTAACAGATCAACCAAAAAATAGGGATCACTCAACTCTCCCTAGAAGGGCGCATCTTTCTATGGAAACAGAACTGAATTCCAAGCAGTTTTAGTTTTGTACCAAACACTGCTACCGAGAAGCACTAGGGCTTCAGTTTTATTGAGACTCCATCATCAATATTAGAAAAAGAAAGATACATTCTAGCTCACCCTAGGAAGGTGCATATTTTCCATCACTCAGCCCTACTAGTGATCCCAACTAGAAAATTAGGGTTTCTACATCAAACCCTAGGTCATCCCAAAGAAGGTCATCCAGAAGTTGTATTTACCAATTAAGTACTACTCCTTCAAATTCCATTTGAAGTTCTCATTCTGTTAAAATATGAGAAAGAGTACCAATCTATATTAGAAGCTTGAAGGTGCTAAAAAATTTAGAGCATAGAAAAATCGAATCATGCTCATCCTAAAAGAAAATGATCAAGGATGATTTATAAAGGAGGAAGTTGCAAAACCAGAAGAAGTTGAAGCTAAGTCCAAATACAAAATGGATATGATCAATTCTAAGAGGATCATAGCTGAATCCATAAAATATAACTTGATTCCTCAAGTAAACTCAAGGAGGAATCCAAAATAAATGTTTGATGCTCTATCCATCATATTTGAAGGAAGAAACATCAATAGGAAGATGACCTTGAGGAATCACCTCAAAAGTGTGAAGACTCAAAAGTCAGAAACCATGCAATCACATTTTACAAGAGTATCTCAAATCAAGGAGTAGTTGGAATCCATTAGTGATATGGTTGAACAAGAAGAAATTGCAATGACCACCTTGAATGTTCTTCCAAGATATTGGGAATCCTTTATCAAAGGAATCTAGTCAAGAAGAAGAAAATATTTCAGGCCCATGTTGCTGAGGAAAATGATCAAGAATATGAGGAAAGAATAAGGAAAATGAAGATTCATGTGAAGAATGTCTTGATCTCTGCACTAACATGTTCAATCTCACCAGGAAATGACACCTGGCTAGTAGATATTGGTGCCTCCAAGAATGTGACAAGTTACAAGGAGTCCCCACACAAAAGGAGTCCCCACACAAAGTAATGCTTGGATATGATTACCAATATCCCATCAAAGGAATGAGAGAAGCCTCCTACATGTTGGACTCTGGAAAGTACATGAATATGAAGGATGTCCTGTATGTCCTAGGACTAAATAATAACCTTCTTTCTATCTAATCCTTAGATAAGAAAGGTTTCAGAGTTGCTTTTATGGATGGAGAAGTCCTCATGTGGACAAAAGTAAAAAATATAGATGATGCAGTAGTAATTGGAGTTAAAGAAGGGGTCCTCTACAAATTAAATGGACATGTAAATTCAACATTGATTACTAGTACCATAAGCCCATGTGAGCTATGGCACGGAAGAATTGCTCATATACATTACAAAGCATTTCCAATTGTGAGAAAGGGTGTAACTAGTTTACCAGATATTTAGATAGATCAAGGAGTGTTCAAAGGATGTGCACAAGAAAGAATACTAAGAACCATTATCCAAACAATGACAAAAAAGTGAAAGGGATCTTATCTATTATTCATTCAGATATATGCAAGATAATGCAAACTAGTTCATTAATCAGGTATGTTTACTATGCTTCCTTTATTGATGACTACCCCTGCAAAACTTGGATATATTTCCTAAAGAAGAAGGATTAAGTGTTTGAAAGATTCAAATATTTTAAGGCCCTGGTAGAAAACATCTCTGAAAATAGGACCAATATCTTAATATTAGAAAATGGAGAATTCCGAATTCACATCAAGTGAATTCAATGAGTACTACAAAGAAGCCAGGATTAAGAGTGAATGGTGTGGAAGAAAGAAATAATAGATCTATCATGGAAGATGTGAAAGTTATGATACATGATCAATATCTACATATGTACCTATGGGAAGAAGTAGCCAGAGCAGAAATATATGTACATAATAGAATCTCCCACGGTACCCTTGGGAGAAAGACTCTAGAAGAGATGTTTTGCTGAAGAAAATCCTAAAGTAAGTCACCTAAAGATATTTGGTTTTCTGGTATACATAAACATTCCCAAGGAGAAAAGGTCAAAGTTAGATCCTTCAGGAAAGAAGGGTTTTCTTGTAGGATATAGTGAGCAATCAAAAGGTTATTGAATCTATATCCTAGGATATTGTCAAATTTAATTAAGCAAATATTTCACCATTGACAAAGATACTACCTTTAGAAAATAAAAATAAAAGACAAGGAAGATGAAGAAAATCATGAAACTTCCAGAGTTGCAGAAGATCCTAAACCGGTTAGGAACGAATAAGGATATCATATGCCTAAGGATCATGACATGAAAAAATATTAGAGACCTAAATAATTTACCGGTGAAATGATCTCATGAAGTAATCGAAGAAGCAAAACGATATGGTGTCCTAGAAGGAACCATCACAGAAATAAAGAAGCCAAATCCATACCCTAGTTATGTAGCTTTGATGTGTGATTTTGTTGATAAAGAAACAACATGTTTTGAAGAAGAAACAAAGCAAAATGAGTGGGATGATGCAATTGTCAAGGAATAACAATCCATTATAGAGAATTATGTATGTGAAGTAGTACCAAGACCAAAAGGAAAGTCAGTGGTATCCTTGAAATGGATTGTGATGTCCCCAGTTTCGACCCCATTTGCATGATGTATATATTGTAATTAATCGTGGTGAGGAGCTCAAGGCAAAAGCCCCACCATCGATTTGGTTGTGTATGTTTCGGCAATGGGGGATAATTGCCGATGGTATGTCGTGTTGTCCGGCACATTTTAATTCGGCATCATGTAAATCCGCACATCAATTAAAATAAACCACAACCAGCTATGGCAGTGCAACGTTGAATGAAAAGGGAAGGGTTCCAAAGGATAAGGGGTGGGGGATGTCAAACCTTGGTTATGGGGAAAAACCCATGTTTCACCACCTTTGTTGTTTGTCACATTTTGCCTCATCCAACCTTGTCAACCTCTTTAATGCTTCAGCTGGTGGTTGAGGAGTTATGGCTGAGTGGATGAGGGCATTTATTGCTGAAGGGGTGGTGGTTGTGGTAGGCTGTCAGCCTTACCCACTTGCCCACTCCACCCACGTCTGCCCATTCTTCTCCCTCACGCACTCTTCCCTGTTTGGTTCACACTCACCACGATTTTGGTCTGTTGTCTCCTCACGCACAGGCCCTGGGCGATTTTGGTCTCACGCAGGCATTTTCTTCCTCTCCACGAGTTGCTAAACGCTCAAGCACTTGCAATTCACATCCTCCCGACTGCTATGCATTCTCACGCAGAGGATTTCCCTCCTGTTTCTCATTTTCGCGCACAGGAATTTCCTGGGTTTTACCCACGTCGTTTTCCTCTGCGAATTGGTGAATGGAGTGGCTGAATCCTTTCCCCATGGGTCGAATTGTGGGTTCTGCGTTGATTATTACCCATGCCCAGGCTGGGAGTCTGTAAATTTGTTTCCAGCGTGGTTTTTGTGAGTCTTCCTGTGGCTCAATTGCCTTGGATGAACTGTTGCTGGTTTCACCCATGTTTTGTGGGATGTGGTGCTCAAATTCGTTTTGGGCCACTGCGGATTCCCAATATGTCGGCTGAGTTTCCCTGTTCTGGACTGTGCATAGTTGCCATCGTTTTCATTGTGAAATTGGGCTGTTGTTATTACCCTAGTTTGGGTGTTGTTACTGAGTTGTTTTGGCCACGATAGGGCCAAGAACAACTCCGTGTTGCCCTGTTTTAAGCTGTGACAGCTAAGTAATTGCCTGAGTGCAATGGTTAGTCTTCGGACTATGCTGGCTTGGCTTGTCTGTTGAACGCCTATGAAACCCAGCTGTGTTGGTTTGCTGTTTGTGCCCCTTGGCTATGTATAAGCCTGCAATTGACCCTTATTCCGGAGGAACCATGCCCAGCTCGGGGTTGGCAGCGTTGCTGAGAGATTGATGAGCACGCCGGCCTATGGTTGGGTGGAATGTTGCAGCTACGTAGCTGGTTGCGTTTGAATTCTTCATCAAAAGATAAGTACTGTTGGTTACTTCATCTCTGTAATTTGTATTGAGGTTAAATGAATTCCATTGAATGCTGGAATGTTTATGTATGTTTACTGCATCTCTGTAATTTATATTGATCGTAAATGCTGGAATGTCTATGTTTGATTCCGTTGATTGTTTGAAGGACTGTGCATCCTTGTATGATGAATTATGCATCTTTGTATGTTTGTAAATTTTAATTTCAGCATTTGATTTCTTTCAATGTCTATGGGGCGGTTTTCCTAGTCTGTATTTGATGTTCGTCACGTCCTCTTCGCCGGCTGAGGGACGGGGACGTGACAGAGTGGTATCAGAGCTCTGAGTTGCAGCAATGGGCCTCTATGGGCCAAGAATGTGCAGTGACAGAACGTAGAATTACCTTCTCTATTCGGCAGAGTAGCAGCAAAAATTTCAGAAAAATCGCCTAAGTGTTGAGCGGTCGGACCACTGGAGGAAGTGGAATTCCGTCGTTGCGGAGGGACCGGAAAAGTTAACGTCCGCCGTTGCGGGTGAATGGGTGAAGTTTCCCATCCGACCATTGCGGAATAATTCCGGAAGTGCCGCTATTGCGGATGGCGGAGCGATCCCGCATCCGACTCGAGATCTGTCCGATCGCCGACGCCACAGAAAGGTTAAAATTTGGCTAAGTATGGAATGGTCGAGCCATTGGGGGAAGTGAACTTCCACCGTTGCGGAAGGATTGGTAAAGTCTCCTGTTCGCTGTTGCGGACGGCGAAGCAATCCTGCATCCGATGCGAGAGTCATCTGATTGCCGACGAAGAAGAAATTTTGGAAAATCGAAAATTTCGCTAAGTGTTGGAGAAATCGGAAGGGAGAGTTGTCCGACATCCGATGTTCCGAAAGTCAGCCGACATCCGATGTTCCGAGAGTCCACCGACGTCTGACGTAAGTGCAAATTGGAAGGGCTAGCGAAGTGGGAATTCGCCATTGCGGGCGAACTGATGAAGTTTCCGTCCACCGTTGCGGAAGCCCAAATGGTTAAGTCTTCCGATGGGAGATTCCCCCGATCGTCGACACATCAAAAAGGGTTAAGGCTCAAAGATAGTTCGCCGATCGGAAGAGTTGACGAAGTAGACGTCCGCCGTTGCGGATGAAAAGAGGTTCAACATCCGATGTGAAGTCAGCCGACGTTGCGGGAGGTTGGGGATTTCGGGGAGCCGCAGTTGCGGAAGGGTTGAAACTCCCGGAGAGCCACCGTTGTGGAAGGTTGGAGCTTCCAGAGAGCCGATTCGGTGGAAGGGAGAATGGTCTGAGAGCCGATACGGCGGAAGGGAGATTGGTTGGAGAGCCGATTCAGCGGACAGGATAAGGGTCCCGAGGGCCGATTCTGCGGCTGTTTTTCAGTGAATTTCAGGGCTGAGAAGGAGAAAAATGGCAGTGATCTAATGCGCCAGATTGCGCGAAAATCATAGTTTACAAAAAATAAAATCATGTGAGACAGTCGTTCTTGTGAGAAGGAAAATCCTATGTTTTGGGAAAGAGTTCGAATCAGAGGGATTTTACAAAGGACAAGAAGGATGCCAAAAATGTAGCTGCCAAAATGGCTCTGAGATCATTGGAAGAATGTGAAAATTCTACCTTGCAGGAGTGTAAAATGCCAAGATTGGTGAAAGTCTTCATTCTTAGAAGGGGTGTGGTTTTCACATCCGAGGTCAGAATGATGCGCGTGAATAGGCGTTGGAAAGCTTATCCGGCAAGGAACAAGGATAAGTGACCAGAATATGAGCATGAAGTAGAAAAGTGCTAAGGATGGCCGTTGTTGTCAAATGGAAAAATCTGGACAGTTGCATGCCCAGGGGCAGCAAGGACTGTGAAGTCAATCAGCTGCTGTGTGGAAAAGGAATTCCACGAGAAGATGAGGGGTTTGAAAGGGAATTTTTTCATTAGACCCTATCTTGCTGATTATAACTTCATTCCTTGAGTTTATGCTTGAAATGCATGAGGATATGTATTGCATGCATAGGATATTGTATGATTGATAAGAATATTGGAAATTATATATTTATAATGAACCACTAATGATAATCATTGTTTTGATGTTGGCATTAGTAGACAAACCAACGATGACATGGACCCAGATGAATATGTTGCAGAAGCTGATGAATGAGACCAGCAACCCTATGGAGAAGGGATAAGGCAACAAGTCCATAACAAAAGTTGGTCAGCAAATTCTTCAACCTCCTGCAAGGACCAACCTCATGGAAAGGGTGTAAGTAAGACCCATGCAGGTAAGAGTTGCTTATGACAAATCCATGGATGGGTCCAGGTAAGAGACCTCACACCATGTGAATATTGGAATGTAGAAAGGTTTCATGCCTATACATGATTAATGATATTGATTATAGTAATGCATCCTATATGAGGTAGTCATGGTTAGGCCATGGTATGGTTGAATGCATAGTATTCCTGAATCAATGCAAGGTAGCGTTGAATGGACATGCATTAAGAAGGATTTGTGAACCATGTAGTTATGCAATGGGTGTATGCCTATGAAGGGTGGGAGTGACTGATTGCCTAAGTAAAGGTGCAAATGTTGTGATGCATTGCATGAATGCATTGAGATGAATGCACGTGATATTACGGATAACTAACTAATGGCTGAAATGATGAATTAATGATAATTCTAAAACTATTTCGAAGGCTGTTATGAATGCAGGATAGTCATAAGCAATTAGCCGCCAGAAAAGCTCTATGGAAGAGCAAGGTGGTATGAATAATATGCCTGTGAAGTAAGGAGTATCTAACCACTCCATTTAATTGCATGAATGTTGTGACTATACCTTGCAATGTTAGTGTGATAATGATTGCATGAAGTAAATGAGCTTTGAGAACACTGATGTGACTAACCTTTGAAGTATTTGAATTTTATAAATTCTGAAAATGCTTCAGTGATGGTTGTAGCAATGAGATAGTATATGCATCCATACTTACCAAGTGTTTGGTTGATTGAAGCTCATGTTTCAGGTAGATTATTTTGAGAATGGCATTGAGAGGTAAGACCCTGACCAATGCCAGAATCTACCATGTGAAAGAGCTTGTTAAATTTGAATTGTGAATTTCAAATATTGTTGACGACTATTAGTCACTACTGGCTTGCATAAGCTTGTGTTTGGATGTTGAAGCTTATGTTTCAGGTAGATTATTTTAAGAACGGCATTGAGAGGTAAGGTCCTGAC
>LPNX010962395.1:1035872-1049580 GCA_001517045.1 Pseudotsuga menziesii
CATATTCACTGCATGTTTGGTAATAACATGAGTGAGATGGTATGGGTTATGTTGGTGAAGACATGTGTGGATACGAACTGTGTTGGAAGCATGGATGGGGGCTTGGTTTGCTTAAACCTAGTGATTGGGAACCACACAGACAGAGCTAGAGGGCTGACTTTCTCCTCCACAACCTCAGGGTCGCACTGGAAGGGAATGCAGGGCCTGAGGGACTGTGTAGCAGAGAAGGGACTGATTCCTTGTGCTGGGTGTGTGTGTGGGTGTTATAGAAGTCAGGCTAGTTCTGGTGTAGGTGTTCCTAGCTCTACAGCAAGCTCACTAGCTTAGCATTCAGATTTTCCCAGTTCCTTGACGGTGCCTAACAGATATAAATGCATGCTGCGATGGAAAATGGATAAGTGTTCTGTAACCCTTGCTATGAATATGCATGTTTAATTATTAAATTCCATATGCAGAACATGTTTTGATTTATTTCCATGATGACCGATTGCTTGAGTATGCATAGGGCCTACATGGCACACACCGGAAGAGAGTGCACACTTTTCCGATGTCGAGTCATGAAAGGGTTTTCAATATTGATTACACTCTGGGGAGTGGACGCACTCCTGGTGTCTCAATATTTGATAGTGAATGATATGAAATGTGATTACAGTTTTAGAGCAATGATGCTGATGAGTTGGCTTGTATTGCTTGTGTTTCTTGTGTTGACAGGTAAAGGTTAAGGTAAATGGTTGATATAAATGTATTGTTGATATAAGTGTATGTTGGTATAAGTTTATGTTGATATAAGTGTATGTGTCATTGTTGACATAAGTGCATGATGGGATGTGATATGCCTAATGATCCATAGTAGATCCTAGACCTGGAAATGGTCATGATAAAGTTCCAAGCCCAGTCGACATGGTTATGTACTGGTTGGACATTAATTATTTGATGTTGTGGAGTAGCCGGCGTGCTGACCTAACATCTAAGTCCATAGGCGATCTTAAGGCTTGCAGAGCAAAGCAGGATCCCGTGGACGAACGAGGAAACGCACAATACAGATAAGTATTGGATTATTTTGCTTGTGAATATACATGTGTATATGATTTGGTTATGATGTTTTAAACTCTTTCTTTAGAGATAAAACTGATGAGAGTAAACTGAACATGTGAATCTATTCAATGTTGGATATAGGTATCGCTGGAGGCAAGGACTATAAGAGCGTCCTAGGGGTGCCTGTGGACATGTGACTGTCCTGGAAAGCTCGGAATGAGCGGTAATGAAAAAGGTGCTAGTAAGACGGGGGAGTCCTAGCAGCCGAGACAAACCATGTGGAGAGACTCCATGGTTTAGAGGTCTAGAATAGACCAAAGACACTAAGTGTCATGACCAAGAGAGATTGGTCCAGCATTCACGGTGAAGTGAAAGAGGCTGAGAGCATGAAAATCCACTGCGATGGCGGGGGTTCCAGGATGGAACAAAACAAAGAGGGGAAAAACTCTTACTGCTCTCTCTTGCCTTTTGATTATATATATATGAATATATGTTTATGCATTGTGAAAACAAGAGATTGTTGAATGCATGTATGATTGAGAATGAAATGTGTGTATTTGCTTAAAGTAAATTTGTGAATGCTGGAATAGTTAATTCCCTGCCAAGGAATGGACATGAATGAGCTCATGTGCCTGTTGGGGAAAGGCATGAAAAATATGAAAATTTCCTTAATGGAACTTGAACTGCCATGCCAATTGGGTAATTAACTAACTGATTTTGATATCTGTATTATGCTTGGTCTGATAGACTTTCAATGGTGCATTCCACAGGTGAGAAAAGTGAAACCAGGTGGTGCACGTTGATTATGGAAGCAGATCAAAAGTTGTTGGACTTAGCTAGAAGTCTCCTTCAAATGATTGCCAAGACCTAAGAGAATCTTGGGGAGATGCTCAGGATACAGAAAAGGCAGAGTGAAATGAACCACCAGATTTTGCAAGACTCTATTGGTTTGCAAAGGGAGGTGAAAAGCCTTTTGGGAGAAATCGGCAAAGGAGAGGAAGGTGGATCAGCATTGGGACAATCATCCAAGCTACCCGATAAGAAACGGTCCAGGCATGAAGACTCAAAGGAAATTGAGCAGGTAAAGATGAAGCAGCCAGTGAAATGCTGGAGATGCGGAGGACATCATTTACGTCGGGACTGCCCAATGAGGGAACATGATGAGGGCAATAGCCGCAAAGTTCCTAAACTTCGAGATCAGCAAGAAGCTGAGAACCAGCAGGAAAAGTCCATGGAAGCCGAGAGGCTTGGTCTTGAACATTCCAAGTAAATGATTGAACGTGGGATAGATCTGCAATTTTGAATTTTGATGTGCAATTGTATATGTATTGTATATATGTAATGGAACACCGAGGATGGTGTTATTCCAAGGGGGAGGGGAATGTGATGTCCCCAGTTTCGACCCCGTTTGCATGATGTATATATTGTAATTAATCGTGGTGAGGAGCTCAAGGCAAAATACCCACTATCGATTTGGTTGTGTATGTTTCGGCAATGGGGGATAATTGCCGATGGTATGTCGTGTTCTCCGGCACATTTTAATTCAGCATCATGTAAATCCGCACATCAATTAAAATAAACCACAACCAGCTACGGAAGTGCAACGTTGAATGAAAAGGGCAGGGTTCCAAAGGATAAGGGGTGGGGGATGTCAAACCTTGGTTATGGGTAAAAACCCATGTTTCACCACCTTTGTTGTTTGTCACCTTTTGCCTCATCCAACCTTGTCAACCTCTTTAATGCTTCAGCTGGTGGTTGAGGAGTTATGGCTGAGTGGCTGAGGGCATTTATTGCTAAAGGGGTGGTGGTTGTGGTAGGCTGTCAGCCTTACCCACTTTCCCACTCCACCCATGTCTGCCCATTCTTCTCCCTCACACACTCTTCCCTGTTCGGTTCACACTCACCACGATTTTGGTCTGTTGGCTCCTCACACACAGGCCCTGGGCGATTTTGGTCTCACGTAGGCATTTTCTTCCTCTCCATGAGTTGCTAAACGCTCAGGCACTTGCAATTCACGTCCTCCCGACTGCTATGCATTCTCACGCAGAGGATTTCCCTCCCGTTTCTCATTTTCACGCACAGGAATTTCCTGGGTTTTACCCACGTCGTTTTCCTCTGCGAATTGGTGAAAGGAGTGGCTGAATCCTTTCCCCATGGGTCGAATTATGGGTTCTGCGTTGATTATTACCCACGCCCAGGATGGGAGTCTGTAAATTTGTTTCCAGCGTGGTTTTTGTGAGTCTTCCCGTGGCTCAATTGCCTTGGACGAACTGTTGCTGGTTTCACCCATGTTTTGTGGGCTGTGGTGCTCAAATTCGTTTTGGGCCACTGTGGATTCCCAATATGTCGCCTGAGTTTCCCTGTTCTGGACTGTGCATAGTTGCCATCGTTTTCATTATGAAATTGGGCTGTTGTTGTTACCCTGGTTTGGGTGTTGTTGCTGAGTTGTTTTGGCCACGATAGGGCCAAGAACAACTCCGTGTTGCCCTGTTTTAAGCTATGAAAGCTAAGTAATTGCCTGACTGCAATGGTTAGTCTTCGGACTGTGCTCGCTTGGCTTGTCTGTTGAAAGCCTGTGAAACCTAGCTGTGTTGGTTTGCTATTTGTGCCCCTTGGCTATGTATAAGCCTGCAATTAACCCTTATTCTGGAGGAACCATGCCTAGCTCAGGGGTGGCAGCGTTGCGGAGAGATTGATAAGCACGCTGGCCTATGGTTGGGTGGAATGTTGCAGCGACGTAGCTGGTTGCGTTTGAATTCTTCATTAAAAGATAAGTACTGCTGGTTACTTCATCTCTGTAATTTGTATTGAGGTTAAATGAATTCCGTTGAATGCTGGAATGTTTATGTATGTTTACTGCATCTCTGTAATTTATATTGATTGTAAATGTTGGAATGTCTATGTTTGCTTCCGCTGATTGTTTGAAGGACTGTGCATCCTTGTATGATGAATTATGCATCTGTGTATGCTTGTAAGTTTTAATTTCAGCATTTGATTTATGTCAATGTCTATGGGGCGGTTTGCCTAGTCTGTATTTGATGTTCATCGCGTCCTCTTCGCCGGCTGAGGGACGGGGACGTGACATGGATCTTCAAGACAAAGCACTCAACATATGGTATTATAGAAAAGTACAAGGAAATATTCATAGCTCACGGATTCTCCTAGAAGGAAGGAATTGACTATGAGGACTAGTACCTAGGCACACCTCAATTAGAACCATCCTTTCCTTGGAATCCAATATGAAGGGGAAGTTACATCATATGGATAGCCTTTCTAAATGGCTTGATATAAGAAGAAGTATATATTGAAAAACTGCAAGTTTTCGAGACTAATGATTAGGAAAATCATGTATGTAAACTCAAGCAGCACTTGTATGGGTTAAAGTAACCACCTAGAGCATGTTATGGAAGAATTGATGGATTCCTTATGAGTTTAGGATTTACCAAGAGTAAAGAATATTCCAACCTCTACTATAAATTTGAGGGTGATGGAATTATGATATTACTACTATATGTATATGATATATTCTTGATAGGTGAAGATAAACCCATCAACAAATGTAAGAAGAAGCTTGCTGCAGAATTTGAGATGAAAGAACTTGAAATGATGCACTATTTTCTAGGTCTTGAAGTATGGAAGTATTCAGACGATATTTTCCTAAACCAAGGAAAATATCCAATAGAAATACTAAAGATATTTGGGATGATATATTGCAATTCTATGACTACTCCGATGAAAACAAATTTGAAACTATTGAATGATGACACTTCGGAATTAGTCAATGCCACCCTATATAGACATATTATTGGTTCTCTGATGTACTTAACCAATACAATACTAGATATATGTTTTGTTGTAAACACTCTGAGTCAATATATGGTGAATCCCAAATATATTCACCTAATTGGAGAAAAACATGTGATGAGATATATAAAGGGGACTTTACACTATGGTTGTTATAGCTGATTTTACCACACATGGTTGATCACATATTTATGGCCTTCCATGTCCCTCTACAGGCTCTTTAGACCCCATGGACTTATATTATACTTTGATGTCCTAATATCATCCCTAAAAAACAGTTGTTTATTGATGTACACAACTTTTAAAGCTATACTCGCGTGTACACGTGACTTTTGACCTCAAACCCGCGTACATTGGGATGTGTGCATAAGTCCAAATAATTTTGGAGTTTTCCTCATATGAGTCTAAATATCCTGACTCTTGGCCTTCCATATGCCTTGAGAATGCCTAGATTCGACCCTCCATTACCTCATTGGAGTGCTATATAAGGAATCCCTTGCATACATTGAAGAGGAGGAATTGAAGAGTAAAGAAACTATAGTCCATTGTTGCCTTAGTTTTGCTTATACTTGAGTCTACATCCCATTGTCCCTTTGGATCACTTTTTGTTCTTACCAAGCTTGTCTTTTCTTTTGATCTTTCTATTGAGAGATGGATTATTGAGGTGGTGGAGGCCCAGGTGGAGGACTCGGTTTCTACGATTCGCAGAAGTGTCGACAGAGGTTGTCACTATTATATCTCTAATTTTATTAATAGAAATATCTTTTCTTGTCCAATTTATGTGCATTTGAATATAATATTGAATCCATGGATGTATTTAATTGCTTATACATTATTGAATATATATGCTAGAGTAGGTCTAACACATTATTATAGAGCATGCTTGTCTTGTTTGATGTTGTTTAGAGCAAATTGCTAATGAAAGCGTGAATTAGAAAAGCTCAATGGGGATCTACTTCAACTGTCCAGAACAAGGTACAATTCGGTATTCTTTAGTGTTAAATGTTTGGTTTCTCTTACATATTGGGAAATATTGATTTATGGTGTTAAGATGTCTATTGTGGTACCCCCAAGCCATAGGAAGTTTCTCTCCGTAATCGAATTGGCAACTCTGTTGGGGAGGTTCTTAGTTGTTTTTCTTTGGGGTTTTGGTATACAATGTTCTTGAATTTATCTTGATTTCTCTATTTCTGTGTTGATTCTGGGGACATGTTTTCCCAGTAGGGTCCTAAAGAAGTAAATTTGGTCTTGGCTTGTCTGTTTTCCCTATTTTTCTTCCTGTACGTAGGTTTTTGATTCACAGTCGTGTATACACACGGGTTTTTCCTGAACACTCGTGTATGTACGCTAGTTTACTGATAATAGTTGCATATGCCTTGGTTTTGAGCCTTAGTTGGAGGATTAAGTATTTTCAAGTGAGTTTTGATGATTTCTAAGTCTTCTTGGATGCTTCTAGTGTCTGTATACACCCTCTGTTTCTGACTAGAGACCCTTTTTAGTTTCCTTTTTAAGATTTGTTATTGTCATTCATTTTTTCCATTTTTGTTTTTTGATTAGTGCATTAGGTCTCTTTTATCTTGGTGCCTTGCGTGGCCGTTGTTTGTGAGTGGTTGTAGGGTCTGGGAATTGTAGTCATTTATTGCTTTTATATCTCATTTATTTTTAAAAATACAAAAATAATTTTCTTTTCCATACTTATGCATTGCTTGCATTTTTCATTGGCATGGTACTTGCACTAGGTTTGTTTATTGAATTACAGTCAGATTTTCATTCAAGAATGATTGCACTTACATTTGAAGGAAAAATATTGCATCTCACGTAGTGGCATACCCTGTTTTTCATTCTACAAAATTGCACTTGGAATTGCTTGTTAGGTGTGCATATTTATTTCACTGCTGAGTCATAAAATCATTAGTTGCATGACCATTTCCCTTTGACTAATCATAGCCAATTAAAATCAACGCTTTAATAAAATCAATTGCACTCTTTTCTTTTATAGGGTGAATCAACAAGATTAGGTTTTAGGGTCTTGGAATAATTCATTGTAAGTCAATTCTCCAAGACCACTAAACAAAATAAGAAGGTGTTTGTCGAGGTTAGAGTGTGAAACCCTTTGAAATAATCAGTGTTTCTCAGGATTCTCCTCTTAAACAGGAGTTAAGAATGAGGTAGTGCACATGATTATGATTGGGATGACCCCTGGTCACTTTATGTGAGCACCGAAGATATTTCCAGGATTGTATTCGTATCTGGGGGCCTTTTGCATTACGGTCGGTGCACCCTTGGGGTACCAATTTGTGCTTTCAGGATTCAGGATTTTCTACCCTTCCCATACGGTCGATCTCTCCTGCGACTTTCTGCCTAAGCATTGGTTATATTGGGGTGACATTAGTTTCCTTACCTAGGTATCAAGGGGGTACTTACAGAGGTTATTCTATAGGTGTCCTGGACAGGTAGGGGTCGAACAACACAGTCGCTATATGCATTGAAGCTAAGGGACACTATAATTGGTTATGAACCTCCGCTTGTTGTGTATGGAAGTCTCAAGCCTCTCATAGGTGAGACATACATGCTTCATTCAAGAGCTCACATGTCTTACCCTTGCACTAGTACAAAATGATGAATTAGCTACTAGGTGACTAAAAATTCTAGTCACCAAGTGTTTTTAAAGTGATTTACTACTAAATATGAGCAATTTTGATTGAACCAACTATAAATGACTAAAATTAACGACTAATTTAGTCACCGGCTAACAAATATGACTAGATAATAAGTGACAGAGTTAAAAATGACTAACATAAATGACTAATTTAGTCATAGCATAAAAAACGACTAGCTAGAAGAATATGAATTAGTCATTTATGTTAGTCAGTTTTAATTGTGTCATGGAAAATTGAAAATTTGACAATGTAGTGTAAATTTTGTAAATTTTCTACCTTCTATTAGTAATATTATTGCCATGCACCTCAATCTTCAGAGATCCAACAAAGAAATTGCACGAAAGATACATCTTAGCAATGAGAGAGTTCCCAGAGCATCTCCAAAATTAAGAAAGATACACTAAAAAATCCTAATAAGGGGTGGAATCAAAATGGTAGACCCTAGACAATCTAGTAGAGACAAAATCTATAAGAATTAGGAGCACCTTAATGTAGCAGGGGAAGCCAATAGAGTCACAAGTGGAAAAATACTAGATAATGTCCAAAGTAGAGAATATTGAGTGGCTAACATATTCCTTGACATCCTTGTTAGTAACTACCAACTACTCAATGACATGCTATCATGAATTTTTTCCTTCCCTTTACAAAGTAAAATGGACTTAGTAACTAGGTGTGTGTATATGTTTTCCATGTTAATGAGTTGTTCCAGTTTTAGTAGTTGGAGAAAACTCTGTTGGAAACACAATATGTTCCATATAACCCTTTGCCAATATTTTCAATCTACTAACATAAACTATTCTCTTGTTCATTCTACACCATATTATAAGTGCCATAGACCTGGGCATTTGCATGGATCCCTAAACTTTCCAAGTATAGGGTAAAACAACCAGTCTCAATCAACTCACCAACCTCCATCTATTACTTATCTAGTTTAACCAATATTGATTGTAGTTCCTCACTCTTAGTACTATATATTATAGTAATCCCCTTCAATACTGGTGAATGGAGTATATATGCAACTAGAACTTGCTACATGGCCTTTTCTAATGAGTTTTGTAAGGAAGGACATAACATAGAATAACGCCATTATTGGGATGTTATCCCTTAATAATTCCAAAGATATAACCATTGAATATGACTATGGTAGTTATATAGGAGGTATACCTAAAAGACATGGGAGCAACATAAATCTTGTTTATAGGGGGGGTTTCTACATATATTATTTGTTTTTAACATACTAGGCGGTTAAAAACCTCTACCTCTATTAGCTTGAGAAATTAAATTTATTTTTTAATCTCATATTACTTCCCCTACCATAAATTTGATTTTGTTTCTTACTTGGGAGAAGAGGTAGTCAAAGTAGAGCCTTAGCCATTTCTTAACCCTAATTGGGCTAGCTGAATAATGCTTTAAGGTACCAAAGGTTGCACTAAGATGTAAGAGAGAGGGTCTAAAAATATACCCAATCATATTTGACTATGATGTAATAGACTTGTTGTTACACCTAATTTTACCACACATGGTGGATCACACCTTTATGGCCTTCCCTGTCCCTCTGCGGACTCTTTGGACCCCATGGACCATTTTTGTACCTTTTATGTTTCCAAGATCATCCCTAAAAACATGCATTATTTTCTATACGCGACTTTTAAACCTATTCTCACGTATATACGTGGATATGACCCTCAAACCCACGTACATCGGGATGTGTGCAAAAGGCCAAATAATTTTGGAGTTTTCCTTGATGTGGATCTAAGTCATTTGTCTCATGGCCTTCCATATGCCTTTAGATCGCTCGGATTTGACCTTCCATTACCCCATTGAAGCACTATATAAGGAACCCTTTCGATACATTGAAAGGGGAGGAATTCAAGAGCAAGAAAACTATAGTCCATTGTTGTCGGAGCTTATACTTGAGTCTGCATCCCTTTGTCCCTTGGAGCACTTTATGTTCTTTCCAAGATTTCCTTTGCTTGTGAGCTTACTATCAAGAGATGGAGGATTGAAATGGTGGAGGCCCAAATGGAGGACTTAGTTTCTCCGGTTCGCAGATGTGCCGACAGAGGTTGTCACTATTGTAATCTCTGATTTATATTAATAGAAATATATGTTCCTATCCAATAATGTGTATTTAAATGAGTATTGAATCCATGGATGCTTTTAAATGCTTATATGTTATTGATTTTATATGCTAGAGTAGGTCTAACACAATTACATAGCATGATTTTCTTTTTTGCTGAATGTTGAGAGAGAAAATTGCTAATACAGCGAGAGTGGAAAAGCTCAACGGGGATCTACATCAACCATCCAGAATAAGGTATGTTTCGAGATCCTTTAGTGTTAGATGTTTGGTTTCTCTTGTATATGGGAAAGGATTGATTTCTATGGTTACTCTGTTTATTGTGGTACCCCAAGCCATAGGAAGTTTTCTTCGTAACAGAATTGGCAACCATACTAGGGATTTCCTAGTCATTTATTTTGGGGATTTTATCGGCATTCAATGTTCTTGAATTGCGTCGATTTCTCTGTTTCTGAGTCGGGTCTGGGGCCATGTTTGCCTAGCAGTGTCTGATAGGAGTAAATTTTGTCTCAGCTTGTCTGTTTACCTTCTTTTTTATCTCTTTTTCTTCCTGCACGTTATTTTTGTCTTCATAGTCATGTGTACATGCATTTTTTACTGGGATATCCGCATATATACGCGGGTTTTCTACACACAGTCGCGTATGCCCTGATTTTTTCCTTTTTGGGGAAGATTAAGTGTTGTTGAGTGAGTTTGGATAATTGCTAAGTCTTCTTGGATTCTTTTGGAGTCTGTATACACCTTTGTTTCTGACCAGAGATGCTTTTTTAGTTTGAATTTTTTGAGAATGTTCTTGTCATTGCATTTTCTATTTTTTGTTTTGGGATTAGTGCATTAGGTCTCTTTTACGTTGGTGCTTTGCTTGGGTGCTGTTTGAATAGTGCTTGTAGAGTCTGGGGGTTGCAGAGTTGTATTTTTGCTTTATTATCTCATTTTAATTCAAAAAATACAAAACATTTGCTTTTTACATTATTATGCATTGTTGCATTGTTGCATTTTGCATGCTACTTGCATTAGGTTTTCTTGGAGAAGTATTAGTCATATTTTCATATAGGAATGATTGCATCTTCATTTGAAGGAAAATTTTGCACTTCACGTAGTAGCGTACCCCATTTTTCATTTGACACAGTGCATTTGCATTGATTGTTAGGAGTGCATTTTACTTCTTGTTGCGTCATAACACCATTAGTTACACAGTAATTTGTCCTTTTGAGTAATAATCCAATAAAAATCAATGCATAATAAAATGAATTACAATCTTTTCTTTTATAGGGTGCACCAACAAGATTAGGTTTTAGGGTCTTGGAATAGTTCATTGTGAGTAAATTCTCCAAGACCACTAAACGAAACATGTATGTGTCTGTCTAGGTGAGAGTGTGAAATTCCTTGGTATAATTAGTGTTTCTTAGGATCCTCCTCTTACAAGGGAGTTAGGCACGAGGTAGTGTGAGTGGTTAATGATTGGTATGACCCCTAGTCATAACTGAGTATCACTGGAGATATTTCTAGGCTCGTATTCATATCTGGGAGCTCTTTCGAGAGTTTCGGGCTTTGCTACCTTGCCCATATGGTCAATCCCGCCTGAGCATTGATTATATTGAGGTGACCTTACTTGCCTTACCTAGGTTATTGAGGGGGTACTTAGCAGAGGTTATTATAAAAGTGTCCTGGCCAGGTAGGGGTTGGATAGCACAGTCACTATATGCGTTGAAGCTGAGGGCGACTATAATTGGTTACAAACCTCCTCTTATTGTGTATGGGAGTCTCAAGCCTCTCCTAGATGAGAAATACCTGCTTCATTCGGGATCTCACATATCCTACCCTTGTTTTCTTGTGATTTGGCTTTACATTGTATAGGTGTATGCTATGTACACACTAGTTTTCCTGAAGTTTGCATAATTAGATAGAGTCTTTTTCATTTTTTGAGTCATTATGGATTTGGGCACGTCACTTTGACATTCTCATTGTTTAGCGGGAATTCTGCATTCCACATCTCCTCCTCTTTTTTGGGAGAAACAAATAGACAGTCCGGGTGGACTACTTCTCACATTGATTCACACACAATGGGAGATCATGAGGATGAGATTCTTGAGATGTATTCTCCACCACAAGAGGTTGGGGATGTATATTCTACTCCTGTGTATGATCCTTCACTAGAAATACCTTCACATTCTGGTTATGATCCCTCATTCACAGGTCATCAGTATTGGTTACCAGGTGACGAGACTCATTATGAACCCACAAGCACCAGTTATATTTGTTATGGAAATCCTGATATCCCTGCACGTGATCCGAGACATCATGCTGAGTCAAAAATTGAACCTGGCACTATGCCTAGGGGTACTCCTATTCCTTTCCATGCATAGAGATTTGGGAGCACTATTCATATTGAACCTTCCATCCTGGTGGTGGAAGCTACCTCACATGTTCGTCCTAGGCCTATTGTTAGTAGTCAAATGCAGATACCAGAACCGAGACGAGTGACCATGGGGAACACCACTTACATCCCTTCACATGTCCCTTCGTCCTCAAACCTTACTCCTTCGAATGCATTTTTGACAACCCTTCCTCCCCCTCATTCACGTGTTCCTTCGGGATGGAATATTTCTACTAGCCATGTTCGTACTGCGACTTCTCACACAGTAGTATCTCAGAGTCAAGTAACACCTGTTGTCTTAGGAGGTCATATTCCTATTTTTGGATCATCTCATGGTCCATCGCAAGGAGTTACCCATATCCATAATTATGGAGCTTCTCATGGGACATCCCATGAGACACCTTATGGAGCTTCTCATGGACAATCTTATGGACCGTAGTATTGACAGAACTATCAACCCTATGGGTACAGGTATCAACAACCCTCTTACTCCTATAATTATTGCTTTGTAACACCACACAATCAAGGTACAACACATCATAATGCTTCCATGCAGCCCTACACGGGTCAAACAAGAGGAGGATATTATGGCCAAGGCCATGGTATTTATAGTATTCAACCTTATATGAACCAAAAATACCAGGGAGCATGGCATAGATCAGATCAACCTAGGCTCCCTTTCCTCGCAACGTTAAAATTACCTGACTTATCAAGACTCATGAATGATCTGGTATCTCATGACCCGGCTTGGCCAACTGTACCTAACAAGCTTCCCTCGAAAATTCCCAAATTCTAGGGTAAAGTAGGAGAAGATCCTAGTGAACATGTCACTACTTTTCACCTTTGGCGCTCTTGCAATTCCTTACATGATGAATCAATCTATTTAAGGATATTTCAACACACCTTCACTGGGCCTGCAACAAAATGGTATATAGAGTTACCGAGGGGGGCATTCGTTTTATTTGATGACCTTACTATGAATTTCCACAATCACTTCCAGCTACCCGTGCGTTACGACGTTGGTACAGAATTCTTGTCGACATATCGACAAGACAAAGCCACACATATCTTAGACCATATCCAAGAGTAGCGTAGACGGAAGAGGTTGATTAAAGCCTTCATACCACTGAATTTTCTCCTTGAATGGTTCCTCAAATTATTTTTACCTTACATCGCGAAGGATTTTTCTACATCCGGAGTCCAGAACGAGGAACAAGCAATATTTAAGGAAAGGGAGTTGGATTTGATTTATGCTCAATCCATACTTTTGTATCAGATCATACCTACCACTCCACATTCTAGTTTCGATCCCAATATCAAGCCTGGACCACATGCTGATGGCATTGTGGGTTGTACAAGTGCCAAACATGTGGATTCGGTTGTAAAAAAAGTGTGTCAATTTTCTATTAATCAATTCACTTCGGGACAAGCCACGACTTCATCTCAACCCACCCAAATGGTGAGTGTACTTTTCGTGCAATCATCGGACCAGAAGGGAAACCAGCAGCCTAGAAGGAATAAGAAAAAGGGTAAAAATAATCATAAGGGTGGAAACAAGAATGAAAATGCTAATTTTAATGACAAGAACACCCGCAATGTTGGGGGGGACAAGCAATATAAACATAAGGTTAAGTTTCCTTGAAAATTGTGTAAGGAGGACCACCTCACTCACTTGTGCCCTCATATGGAAGATGCCTCGAGATTCATAGCATAGGGCCCAACTGTGCTAACCAATCCTTTACCCCATAATCA
>LPNX010962400.1:0-11980 GCA_001517045.1 Pseudotsuga menziesii
GGCAATATGGTAATAGACATGAAAAGTTTCAAATATATCAGCTATGAAATAGTTCCAGGGAAAGAAAGAAAAAAGATACAATTGGTGACATCTCAGGTTTGCAAAAATATTAATAAATTTATGTTTGAACAGTTACATTTCAATCGTTACTTGCCCCAAAAAACTAATGTTGAGATCATTTTGTGTCAACAGGTACAAGTTAGTGTCTTCATCAAGGAATTTATTGAAAAGACACGTCAATATGTTCAGCATGTCCACTTGGCACGATGGCAGGATGAGAAGTTTAGAGTATCCAGAGACACATTTCCTCGTTGTACAATACTTTCAGTAGTTGATTTTGCCAAGAACTACACTCTGCAACCTCAAAATGAGATCTAAAGTCAGTATTATCACTATGGCCCAAATAGCACTGAAGAGCAAAGAGAAATTCTGAAGGAATATCACTTCTACGTAAGTGATGATAGGTGCCATGACTATGATCACTTCCACTATGTACGTCATTGCTTCATCATGTTCTATGATCACTTGAATGCAAGGAACATATAGATGGATCGACACTGGATTTGGTCTGATGGATGTGCTGGTCAGTTCAAAAATGCACGCATATTTCAATGGTTGTGTTCATTGCATAAAAACCACAAAGTGCCACATATGTGGAACTATTTCAAGACTGGGCATGGTAAAGGAGAGCATGATGGAGCTGAAGCATGTGTCAAAACAACGCTTCGAAGAGAGGAATTGAAACTATCTACAGAATCTACTATTCGAAATGCGCAATCTATAGTCCGGTGGTGCACGTTAGTAATGGGAGAGGAATCAGCTATGCGAGTAGAATCCACAAGAAAGAGACATGTGGAGAGATTTTTTTGGGAGGTGGTAGACATAGATCGTTCACATTCATGGGAATGCAAGACTGTGCCTGGTACTCATGGTTTTCATTCGGTTCGAAGCTCGGACAACCCTGTATTTGAAATTTGGACTAGAAAACTTGCTTGTTTTTGCCCGCCTTACGATGACGGTGACTGGGATGGGCGTGAATCGTTGGATTGGGTTGATGGATGGGATCGCATATCACTTCCACTTGATTAGCGTGCAATTGTTGAGTTAACTCCTTTGGAAGAAGACCAATCATCTATTTCTACAGATTTTGATCATGTCTCAGACCTTGTACAACCTGGTATGATGCATTTCATTAACATGTTTTTGGTTATTTACGTAATCTTAAAATGCACACTAATGGGCTTGTATCACACGAAAAGTATTTTGATCATATACCTACAATCATATTATGCAGGGCACATATACGCAGTGGTTGCAGGAAAAGATAGTGAATGGGATGGTGATTACTGGTTGGCACGTTGTATAGAGGGAAAGCAAACGCTCAATATGTCCATGACTGACGATGAAAACAACCACTTCCTAATCGGGTCTATGGTTGTTAAAGGTGAATACTTGACACAGGACAACAATGCAAGAAAGAGGGGAAAATATGTTTACAAAGATTACAAACCAGGTGCGAGTGTGTACCACTTTACCAACTTGATCATTGGTACAAACATCCAGGTACAAACAATGCCTAGCCGAAATTCATCGAAGGTACGCTACTTATTACCAGATACAGAGCACGAGAGACTAATGGAAACCATCCGTATAAGAGATGATGTAGAGGGCTTGGTTGTATGATAGTAGGTGGGATCTAGCATGATGAGGTATGTTACATACTCTTAATACTATACGAGTTTGTAATTGAATATTGATATATGCTCAATTTTCTCATGTAGATTATGTAAATGTCCAAATTGTGAATGTGCATGGATGTAGGATCCCTAGCTTGTATGCAAACCCTAGCTTGTATGTAAACCCTAGCTTGTAGTAAGAGTGCTAGTTTCATGTAGTAAACCCTAGTTTGTAGGCTATGCACTAGTTTGTAGGAGCCCTAGCTTGTATGTAAACCCTAGCTTGTAGTAAGAGTGCTAGTTTCATGTAGTAAACCCTAGTTTGTAGGCTATGCACTAGTTTGTAGGAACCCTAGCTTGTATTGAAACCCTAGCTTGTTTGTAAACCCTAGCTTGTAGTAAGAGTGCTAGTTTCATGTAGTAAACCCTAGTTTGTAGGCTATGCACTAGTTTGTAGGAGCCCTAGCTTGTATGTAAACCCTAGCTTGTCGTAAGAGTGCTAGTTTCATGTAGTAATCCCTAGTTTGTAGGCTATGCGCTAGTTTGTAGGAGCCCTAGCTTGTATGCAATCCCTAGCTTGTATGTAAAGCCTAGCTTGTAGTAAGAGTGCTAGTTTCGTGTAGTAAACCCTAGTTTGTAGGCTATGCACTAGTTTGTAGGAGCCCTAGCTTGTATGCAAACCCTAGCTTTTATGTAAAGCCTAGCTTGTAGTAAGAGTGCTAGTTTCGTGTAGTAAACCCTAGTTTGTAGGCTATGCACTAGTTTGTAGTAGGGTAGAAGAATAATTTCAGGTTAAAAAGTCCTTGGAGGTGAAACATCCTCCATTATTTGATCTCAAAATATTTTTCTTCTTTCTTCTCAGGTTCTCTACTTGAGCCTTAAACTATTGAAACCTGCCGAAGACCTCTTCTTTGGTCTTCATGAAATATTTCCATGTTTTTTAGGAGAATTCATCAATGAA
The DNA here is from genome assembly GCA_001517045.1 of Pseudotsuga menziesii. Lineage (NCBI taxonomy): Eukaryota > Viridiplantae > Streptophyta > Pinopsida > Pinales > Pinaceae > Pseudotsuga > Pseudotsuga menziesii. Next base: position 2,638 of record LPNX010962400.1, read on the forward strand.
TGTTACATTGTATAAGAATCCACCCAAGGATAATACTAGCATTGGTCCATAGCTGTATGAGTGCACAAGATCCAAGATCCCCTTGATCTATTATGATTCTTTGGAAAGGAACCCTTGTCATTCTTTCGAAGTGCACAACATCTTCATACACCATCATGTTCTATTTATCCCTTTTAGTTACAAATTTTGGAGATGTTACAGCAAGTTATTTTTTTAAATTAATATATATGGGATTTTTTTCCAAAATCATTAATCTCATGCTATAAGAATGAAGATTAAATAATTCGAAAAAATATAGTTTCCTCCAAACTCCCTAATCATCAATATCTATTAGATATTGAAATTATTTATTTATTTATTTTTAATTATTGTGCATTTTTCTGAAATGATTACTAAATGTTTTGGAAACAAAAAAACATACGGTTGAGAGTTTAATGGGCAAAGAAACTCTATCTAAATGGAAAAAAAAAAACCTACTAATTAGTAAAATTGTTAATTGTTAATATGTTATTGGGAAACTAAAAAAGAAAAAAAAACATGTTCTTTTCTTATAAAAATCATAAATGCATATATTTTAGGTTAAATTCAAAAATTATAAAGAAGACCTAGCTATTTCCGATTAAATGAAGTGATATAAAATATATGATGGTGGATTTAGTTCTTTATATCACCCATCTCTATTTTGCAGTAAACAAAAGCAATAATATTAGAAGTGAGAACTCTAGGACATACAAAGGAACACAACCCTCAAGTTTTTTCACTCTCCATTCACTAAAGAATAGAGAATATATTAACTAGTGGAATAGGTGGATCTACTAATTTCATGGGGTACTAAAACAATAAGAGAAGAATGGAATAAATTATATATTTCTTATGTTTTTTAAGGTGTTTTCTTAATATGATAATTCTTTTTAATTTGATTTTATTTATTATTTATATGTGTGGGCATTTTTTCTTCAAAGGAATATGTTAGATTCTTTGGATTTTTAATTTAAAGCATACATTTTTTGTATTAATGTATCAATCTTTCCAATCACGGCTATTGTATTTCCACTGAAAAGGATAACGAGGCAGAGAATAACCAATCAAACAAAAGAAGAAGAAATCATGCTACATGACAGGAAGCTAACCAAAAAAAGAAGAGAACAATAAATCACGCTACCTACCAGGAAATTATAAAGAAGACGCATGAGTTGATTCAATACCTAATTATTTCCATCTGGGATATTTTCCTAGCCTCCCCACTTCCACATTTTGTTAAAGAAACCAGAGCATTCAATTCCTTTTAAAAGGATTACCGTTTCCTCATCCTGTTAAAGAAACCAGAGCATTTTCCTTCAATCGGATTATCGAAGATGGAGAGAATTGGGAATTGAATCAATATGTCAAAGATGTAAATAATTGGGTATTGAATAAAGTCATGACTGATTTTTTGTTCTTTTCTTTGCTTGGTTATTGTCTTCCTGCCTGGTTATGCTCTTAACGGCAATACGATAGACCCGATAGAAAATATTGAATGCGTAAGAGAGTCCTGCTTACTGTGTGAGAGTTTCGATGGGAATGAATTTTTTCAAGTCTACTCACAGTTTGCCACTTTTTGGCGACACTTTTCTCCTTAGTGTGACACTTTTAACGACCTAGAGTGTGTGTGACACTTTTGATGACCTAGAGAGTATTTGTGAGGGTTTTCTCTGGTCTCTTCTCTTCTTTATTTGTGTGAATAAATGTCAGTATTAATGGCCTAAATAACAATTTTTCCATAAATTATTAATTCCCTAAATAACTACGAGTATTGAAAATAATTTAATTTAGGGCCAAACATAAAAATCCCCTACATTCTAACAAACATTTACACTCACAAATCAACAAACAATGTGCTCCAATTAGGCCAAGTGGACCCAATGGTGTTAATGACTATAAATAGACTGGATGGACTCCCAATTTAGACATGAGTCCCGATTTAGACATATGACCAAATTGGACAAGGGAGGATTAATAATCCTAACCTCCTGTTTCGCTATGGAGTTTGTGAAAGTTCGTTCTAATCTTGGCTATATTAATTTTTGCCCATGAGCATCTTAATACGGAGAGATACTTCTATTCTTCCAAGTTAGGATTAATGACCTCCTATTAGTATTTTAATTTTCTCTTAACCACTAATTTTTCCTCATGGCATAATTTCACTTTAAACTTAGAGGTAATAATATTTTTGACATTATCAAGGTTCTACAAAATGTCATTTTCATCAATGCCATTGTAAAATCCCTAATAGACCCCAATGCCATTCTGTGTGAGAAGGGGGTAAAGGTTATCCGCTTAGCTGTTGAGTCAAAACATGTTAGAGGCGTAAATTAAAGGACATTCCAATTAGACAATGTAAAAATATCCTTAGATAATGTTTATTGTCCCTCCTAGAGTAACCATAATTAGAATATTTCGCTGTGATATATTCATATGTTCAAATAATCCCCTCAGCGCAGAATGCTTAGGTGCAGCAAATTAAACTGTCATTTGATAACATGCTCGATTCTTACTTTAATCATATTAGCTAACAAGTGGGTCTCTTAAGGAATCAAAAATCGTTATTTTCATAACTTGTCTTAAGCACAAGGTGTCCGGCAACAAGATATTTAAGCACCAGTTGTACCATCATATAACATAAAAAATTCCCATCAATATTATACTGGCTATCATAGCGTAACTTCAATACTTTACAATTATACTAAGATGCATGGTACATAAGTCCTTTCACCTTTGAGGTGTCTCTGCCAGTATTCTAGTGTGCAAACAAGGTAAAAGATGCAGCATTATTTTCCTTTGATTATCATTGTCCACATTGCTCCATTAGTAAGACAGTACACCAGCAATACAAGGAAAAGAAAACGCATTCAAACATTTAACAAAAGAGACGCCAAAACATATAAGCATACATAAGAGAGATGTAAATATACGTGGTTCACCCAATCCCTGGGTTACGTCCACCAAAAATAGTCACGTCCTATGACCTTCATTTTATTAAAATAAACTATTACAATCCGCAACCTTCTTGTTGCCATATTTCCTCGCCTGTGAGCGAGAGTACACTAATTCCATTTTCTACTAAGACTTGTGCATTCATTACTCTGATGTTTTCTTTCAAGGTATAACTATAATTGCTAGCTCTTGCACATGGGCATAGTTCAAAGTCTTTTAGAAAAAACATCTTCTAGTTAGTTTTCCTTTTCCGAGGGGGCAGGGTTTCTTTAAAATTTTCTGTTCTTACCTTACTAAAAACATTCTACAACATGACCCGATAATCATCTCAGTATGGAGGAACACTCCACCTCCCAGAGTTTACTCTGAGCATATAACCTTACTTATCTCAAATCGCAGACTCAAAGTCAATAACAATCGGTATGGAAGATAGGTGAGGCTGTTTGTCTCTATAGAATAACAGAATCGGGTGAAGAGAAAAATCAGTACGTTCTAAAGGTAAAAATGTGGCCCGGGTAGGCCATTCTGGTTAAAAACTAAAGAAAGGAATAGGAAGAGGCATTGGACCAACCACATGCCTGAACAAGGTCGCCATCTTCAGGCTTCTCGACAGATAACTTAAAAGGGCCAGCACGGAACTTCTTGAAGTATTACTTAACTCCTGAACCTTTTGTAAACTTTAATATAATCTTTAGGCATACTACCTTTGTAAGGATGTAACCCTAACAAAAAGCATTTGCATAAACACAGGTTATCGTGAGCCTTGTATTATTACCAGAAGTCTTACCAGGATAGAGTCAGCCCTTCCTTACGTCAATACCAAACACAGATATATTTAGCATACCCCCCGGATCTGGCTGTAAGGACAACAAAGGAGCAGCGCCCACCATCCAACGACTCAAGGAAAACAAACTCGCAATCATCCCAAAAATCCAAGGGCAAAAAAGCAAAAAGCTCGCAAGTTTAAAATCCAGACATTTATAAGGGAGATCATAGGAACCACATACACCCACTGAAGCTGAAAAAGTAAGCAGGTGATACATACAGAAAAGAAAACCTGGAATCGGATCACCAAGCCACGCGACGAGGGTTAAATGCAGAGTGATAGAGGCAGCGCGTGGCCACCATCAAATATAAAACTGAAGCGTCATCAACAGCACAGTCTTCTCCACGATCCCTTGGAAAAGGCGTTGGTAGTAAAACGTTTAGATCGTAAGCAAAAAGGCAAACCTATTTTTCACGTTACCACTTTGCAGTGACCAGGAAGTCGAGACACCTTCGAGGAATTGGATCCCAGATCTATGTATAGGCTTTGGGGAATCCCAATACAAGGATGAAATGCATAAAGCAAAAACGCTTACTGATATTGGATCTCAGATCTATAAATCAGATGCCAGAATCCAAAAACAAAAGACGAGTTGCAAGAAAAAGATTGCTTACAGAACCAGACCTTTCAAAAACTAGGGTTAGGCAAGAGTTTACCTTTCATCCTAGTTCCTCCCACTTACACTAGGTCAATATTTCTGGAATGTTGAGGCTTGCTGCGCAACTCCTCCAGAGGGGTGGGGTTTGTCCCTTTTTCCTCCTCTCGCATCAATCGCACATCCTAAATAACAGAACCAAGCACATCTTGTTCCCAAAGGGCCGCACCTCTTATCGTTGTCAAGCGATCACAGATTTTACAATGCCCCATCGTGGTCAATTAGTTGGTACCCTAGACAATGAGAGAATCCCTCCCTAAATGCAGAGATCGCTCCTCACAGACCGCACAGGCCTCCTCACGATGTGGAATAACTCCATTCAGATGGAGATATTTTCCCTTCCCGCCCCCTGTGAATGCAGAAGAATCCCCTTTTAAAGGGAGAGATTGACCTCTCCACGGCTTGATAGCCGTTGGCACGTTGAAATGTATTAATTATCCCATCTTGTTACGGGAATACTTCCCAAAATTTATTCCAAGATTAGCTCCACACTGTCGTAGAGTAATTTAATTGTTTGAAGGCACGCGTGGAACTGGCCTTCCCCTTTACTATTCTCATCTTCCTTTTTTCTTGCTTTAATATATATATTTTTTATGCCCCCATTAGTATTTATAGGGAATACCCCTTTGTATGTTTGTTAATAATCCATTTACCTTATGAACAAAGCTTCCTCTTTGTTATATAAACGAAATACACATATAACGCTCTATATATGTAATGTTCACTAATCTATTTATATTAGGTGAACGGTTTTGCTTTTGTGCATAATTCAATTATTTGAATGTTCTATTCTTAGGTTCCAATTCGTGTATATATATATATATCCCTGTTTCCATATATATATATGTAGATTCACGTGAATATATATATATATATATTCTCATAATATGTATATATGTATATACTCCTACATATGTACGTATGATTGCCTCATATGCATGTGTTTGATAATGTTCTTACCATAGTTTTACCTCTATGTTACTACCAGTTTTTTTTATATGGTAGCTAGCTTGTCTCCGCCACCTCATCAAGTTTGTAAGGAGACTAGGTCGGAAGGTCCCCAATACCTCCTCCTAGTGGACTCAGCTGTCTGAATCATGTCACGTTCGTGTCTTAAGTCTGCCTCCCTCCAAGTCAAGTATTTAGGAAATTTCTTTACCTAAGAAACAAGGTTCTGCTGGTGGGGCCTTGGCCTTGAGCTCCTCACCAGAGAATATGTACTATGTTCATTCAAAGTTACAAAATATTTAAGGGCGTGGAAGAGGGACATTACAGCCATAGTGGTTTAACCAAGCCATGGTATCTTTACACCAAAACCACTTGACGCTTAGTTGGTTTTCACTCAGTCTAAAGCAACTTTAGGAAGTCTCTGGTTTCCCATGTTATTTATCTTCTGCTTGTACATCAGGTACCTAGTCACAACAATGCTATCAATGGGGGGGAGATCCACTTTTACAAAGATAGAATAATAAGATGTATTGCTTTTAGTTTGAGGTTATACCTTAACACTAACAATGCCATTAATTAAAAAATAAAACAAGATATTTTGGTCTTCTACCCTTAAAAAATTAAATTATTTTGTACATTAATTTAACATTTTTATTATCCTTTTTTTGGTTCATTTAAAATAACTTTAACTTGTACTTCAAAAAATTATTTTTTATTATAAATTAATAAAATAAATTAAAACAAACATTATTTATTTATTTTTGTTAGTAATAATTATACATTTTAAAGCAAATCAAATAAAAACATGGGTTAATTAATCATTAAAGAACCAAAGTTTAATGTAAAGGAGGTATGCTTTAAATTACAAATCCAAAGACTCTAGCATATTCCTTTGACTAAAAAAATCCAATACATATCAATAATAAATAAACTCAATTTAAAAAGAACTAGCATATTAAAATTAGAAAGAATTAGCATATTAAGAAAACACCTAAAAAAGAACATAAGAAATATATTTATTCCATTCCTCTCTTATTTTTTAGTACCCCATGAAATATTGGATCCACCTATTCCATTAGCTAAAGTGTTCTCTATTCTTTCGTGAATGAAGACTGCAAAAGCTTGAGGGTTGTGTTCCTTTGTATGTCCTAGGATTCTCATTTCTAATCTTTTTGCTTTTGTGTACTCCAAAATAGATATGGGTGATATAAAGAACTAGATCCACCCTGAGATATTTTATATGAATTGATTTAATAAGAAATAAATAGGTTTGCTTTATAATTTTTGAATGCAAAGTAAAATATATGCATTTATGATTTTTAGAAAAAAAGAACATGCTTTTTTTGCTTTTTTGGTTTCCCAATAATATATTAACAATTTTTCTAATTAGTGGGATGTTGTTTTCCTTGTTAGACTGAGTGAACCATATGTTTTTTTGTTTCCAAAACATTTAGTAATCATTTTTGAACGATGCATAATAATTTTAAATAAATAAATAAAAAAGTTCAATATCTAATAGAGATGGATGATTAGGGAGTTCGGAAGAAACTTTTTTTTTTTCAATTTATTTAATATTTAATCTTATACTACGAGATTAATGAATTTGGAAAAAAATCTCATATAAATTAATTAAAAAATAAACAAACTCTGAATGACACTTTAAACATTTTGAAATAATATTTGTATTTAAAAATAATAAAGAAAACAAAAACCATAATCCATACTTACAATAAACATTAATAAATCAAATTCAAAATAGTTTTGAGCTCATTCTTTGATTAACATATACATAAATAGAAAAAAATTTATATTCATTACAATCAAAGTAACAATCTATCATCAATTACAAACATACAATATAAATCAACTAAAAATACAACAATATTAAAATAAACTATAAGCAAAATGATCAATAAAGAAAATTATAGTAAATACACAAATAAGTATATAATCATATATTTAGTGAACGTTTCTTTCTTTTGGCTTGGTGCCAGAAAGCCAAAAGATATCCTTGGTTTTTGCTGGATCTGTTTGTTTGCTTTTTGATCTTTTTGTTTCCATGGTTTTAGGCCTTTTCGACGTGAGGGTTTTAAATACCATGGCAAGAGAAGCTGCATAGAGAGCATTTCTGCGGTTTAGGGTCGTTATTCTCAAAAAAAAAATCTTGAGCGCCCAGAGTTCATAGAGTTTGTGACGTTCGTTTCAATTGGGGAGAGCCCAGCGTTCATAATGTTTGTTAGCGGTTTCAATTGTAGAGAGCCTTCACCGTTATGTTCTCACTGAATTCCAATGCTAGGACCTTTTCCAAGGGCCAAGAAGCCTGTTGTTGCAGCGATGCTTCAAATTCAAACCTTGGTTAGAAACGTGCGATCACAGGTCGAGAGAGGCTTAGCAAAGAAGCTTTTGGTACCACTTCTCGAAAGGATTAAGTACTCTTCAAGTGGGATACGCACTTGCAAGAATCCAGCAAAGCTGCGCAGCTGTAGAGATCATCATAGAATTTTTTGTGTTGGGTGTTGAGAAGATTCACAACGGGATCAATAAGGAAAATATTTCCATATTTCCATGGGCTGGAGTGGATTCCTGGAATTTGCCTGGGCGTTTTCTCTATTGAGCATTAAGTATGAATCGGATCACTTTTTTCTTTTAGCTTACTTCTTTTTATAATCTATATAGAATTCCCAAGACCTGTGAAACCAGGTGGAGGCAAAGTAAAACAAGGAGGAGTTTGCGAATATAGATCTCTAATCTTCGTCTGACTACCACTACGCATTTCCCCAAAGGGACTTCTGCTAAATCAATCTCTGGATTCAGGGTTGTGAGTGTCGATTTGATCAGTCCCCAATTCGGCCATCTAATTGCCATCGGCCATCTATGTATTCAGGGTTGTGATTGTCGATTTAAAATTATTCTTCCCACGACGACCTCTCATTGCGCCCTGTTGGAAACGTGGCTGTCTTGATTGTTGGGCCAAATAATGATTTCTCATTGAGCCTCTGGATGACCTCCCAAACCCACATTCTGTTAAAGAAACCAGAGCATTCAATGTTAAAGAAACCAGAGCATTCAAAGCCTTCAAAACGATTACCGCTTCACATCCAGTTAAAGAAACCAGAGCATTCTCCTTCAATAGGATTATCGAAGACGAGAGAATTGGGCATTGAATCAAAATATCGCAGATGGAAATAATTAGGTATTGAATCAACTCATGCGTCTTCTTTATAATTTCCGGGTAGGTAGCGTGATTTATTGGTCTCTTCTTTTTTTGGTTAGCTTCCTGTCATGTAGCATGATTTCTTCTTCTTTTGTTTGATTGGTTATTCTCTGCCTGGTTATCCTTTCAGCGGAAATACAATAGCCGCGATTGGAAAGATTGATACAACCCAATGGGTCGATTGAAAAGCTGCCACGGCCTTTCTCCGCCTGGTTATGGTTTCAGCCCCTATACAATAGGCCCGACCGAAAATATGGAGAGGCCACTGGGTTGATTGAAAAGCTGCCATCGCTAAGGGCCTTGAAGTGGTTTCTATGGCATGAATTATTAATAAAGATTCATGTGAATGATCATGAGTATGAGAGTACTTCTTACGAGTTTTGATGGACAAGAACGTTTGCGAGTCTCCTCTATTCTTGAGGAATGTGTATGAGATTTTTGGAGTGTTTGTGAGAGTGTATGAGTGTTTGGAGTGTAAATGTTATTGATGTAAAGTGTATGTCTTTTTCTGGGTACTTATCAGTTTTTAAAGGTTAAGCACACAATCAATATGAAATAAATTCTTTCATTTTGACAAAACAATGAGCTTGAATTAAATTCTCATTTTTTAAAGGTTAAGAGCACCATTAACATTAAATTAATTCTTCCATGTTGAGAAAACAATATCTATTTTATGTGTTTTTCATTTTTGCATCCCATACAAAATGTGGCAACATTGTAAGTGTAA
>LPNX010962437.1:2124-15755 GCA_001517045.1 Pseudotsuga menziesii
GCAGTAATTGAAATTTTTAGAAAACACGCAGTGAAGTTGCTCTCAGACAATGACAATTCACTGTTTTAGCAGTCCCAAAACGCGCACGTTATTTGACCACTAAAAACGCGTACGCGATTTGTATAACCAAAACGCGCACACGATATCTTCAACCACAATTAATGGGGTGGGTGCACGGCTAAACATAATCAACTTGTATAATCTAATCAAAATTTAATACAAGTGGGTGCATGGCTTATTTCATTTTTATAATACATATAAATTTAACACTTATATTATGACACTAGTACAAGTGATCAATTTTGCCACGGAAAAACGTGGCAATATCCACGGAAAATCGTGGATATTGCCACGTCTAAGTGTTTTTTTTTCCGTGGAAACAATTCCGTCGCAATAGAGACGACCCCTAATTTGCGTTGCAAGAGCGACAATGTTCTATATTTCGTTAGATGTCTAAGCCGTCGCTATATCCACGCCTGGCCATCGCTGTATCCACGCCTGGCTGTCGCTGTATCCATGCTCTGTATAAGGTTTTAAAAAAATTGCAAACCCAGGAATAAGACATCGCTATAGCCACACCTTGCTGTCTCTGTATCCACGCCTTTCCGTCTCTGTATCCACGCCTGGCCGTCGCTGTATCCACGCTTTGTATAAGTTAAAAAAAAAAAAATGCAAACCCCAGGAATAGCGACGAGGATGCTATACCTGTGTAGATACCTTCATAATAAATTGATGGGTGGAAAAAACACTTTGACAATCCTTCTACCACAAACCTGAGATTATGAAAAGAAAGAGAACCTTGTTGCTAAGCAATTGGCCCACAAGTTCCTAGAAGACTTCTCGTATCGAATGCTCTTCAATCAAAGGGAAGAATGTGACAGAATCAATACAGCCAAGCCTTCAATCTTTGGAGAATGACAGTTTTTTTGCAAGAAATTCCTAACTATAAAACCCTTCTGTTTAACTCTAACCACTTGAAGAATGTGACAGAATCAATACAGCCAAGCCTTCAATCTTTGGAGAATGACAGTTTTTTGCAAGAAAGTCCTAACTATAAAACGCTTATGTGCAACTCTAACCACTTGTTAGTTATCCAGTTAAATTTCTAGCTATGTTTGTTATAAACAAATTGCTTAAGAGTATAACATGTGGAATTTAACAGTTAAGAACGAGTATTTCCGATGTGGGAGGTTCGAATCCGGAGGGGAATGAGACATATAAACCTCTGTAAACTAATACAAAATTTAAGTTTAAAATAGCCATTTATGTGAAAAAATCAAAATATGCCTTTAAGCTTTCCTCCCTGAACATACAAAATTGCAACTCCAAATTCTAATCTAGATTCCAAACAATATGCAAACTAATACAAAATTTAACTTTAAAATAGCCATTTATGTGAAAAAATCCAAAATATACCTTAATGCTTTCCTCCCTGAACATACAAAATTGCAACTCCAAATTCTAATCTGGAGTCCAAACAATATGCAAACTAATACAAAATTTAACTTTAAAATAGCCATTTATGTGAAAAATTCAAAATATACCTGAAAGCTTTCCTCCCTGAACATACAAAATTGCAACTCCAAATTCTAATCTGGAGTCCAAACAATATGCATTAACAGACCGAATTCCATGGGCTTGAAAATGCATTACATCATTACATTGCATCACCATCTAAACACAAATTAAGAGTAGTGTGGCAACCTACTCCACACCTACTCTAAGCCAGATTCAATTCATAATTAGTGCTAGTGCTGGCAGGCTGTTGTAAGCGCAAAATTGGGCCACGCCAAACACAAATTCAGAGCCAGACTGTGTATCCCACAGAGTGAAATTCTGCATATTGAATCCTTTCTGTATGTTTTTTCATGTCCTGTAAACACAAAAAATTTACTTACCTGGTCAGCCACATGGGATTTTAATCTTAGAATATAATGGATACTATTTACGATATAAACATTCATCATAACACTGGTTCAGGCATAAGGGAAGGAAGGAGATTTTATAATCTCAGAAACTATTCCAGAACCTGTAGGATAGGGGTATCACTCTTTTATTATTCATATGGGGTTTTAATCTTAGAATATAATAGATACTATTTACGATATAAACATTCATCATAACACTGGTTCAGGCATAAGGGAAGGAAGGAGATTTTATAATCTCAGAAACTATTCCAGAACTTGTAGGATAGGGGTATCACTCTATTATTATTCATATTAATAATTACATTCACATGCACAACATATAGAGGATAGATGGGAAGGCTGAGACAACAAACATATCACCCCACAACCAAATATATTAATTAGTAGGGAGGCCACTACCTCCGTAGAAAAAAATGGGTTAGTAGTTTCTAATATCTAGGTTTAGTAGATTGTATCTTGATACCACATCCAAGATACATGTTTTGAACAACAAATTTTTCTGCCGTCATCTCACGTTGCAGCATTGAGCCTTTCCTTTAGAAAGTTTGTCCCACATACATATCATCTGTCTTGGTGACTGGTAATGTGCAGTGTAATAATCGTCGATGCATCCAAACTGGCAGAATTTCCAATCATGTGAGTATTGAACGGGAGTTGACGCATTGAACTGCTCTACCCACATCCCCATGCTAACATCTTCCATTTTGAACAACTGCAGGAAAGAAAAAGCTGGGTCACACAATAAAAAATACACGCCCAAATCACAATAAGAATAAATAACATGGGGGAAGTGGGTAAAGGAATTTTCAGCGAAAGATTTTTACCCTCAAAGTCTGATTCTTGTGCTGAGATACAACAAAGTTTGCAATGTCTCGAGATATGATATATCCTAGCCCGTTTGCATAGGGTGGGTAGTCATCCTCTCGCCATTCCTGAACAACAGAAACGAGAAACATTTACCAGGCAAATTTTGAGTCCCTTTTTCACTGTGAAAATTGAAGTTTCTCGGTCACAATAATTGAAATAGCTATTTTATAATATACCACAGAATTGCAACTTGAGAAACTGTCCACAAATAACTATTTGTTAGGGAAGACGATAGGCTACCACTAAGAAAAACTCTAATATATAAATTCTCTGAAGTGCAAACAGAGACCTACAATTTTATATAACTACTCAAGAAACACCTGAATCTTCAGAACATATTTGATAACCAAACATAGGATCATTTAAAAACAACTTTATACCTCATACGTGACAGCCCATTTCCCTACCCTAAGGGGCTTGTGAAAATAATTTAGGTTTCCAATGTACAGAGGTTGTCCACGAGACATTCTATTGACTTCCTTCAGTACAACATCAATTCTTACAAAGTTATCATCATCACATTTCATAATATATTTGGCAGCTAATCTCCGAACCTGCACGCAATTGGAAATCTCAACTGACAGACTTAAAAAGAAGGAAATTTACGACTTTGAATTAAATAGGAATGAATAACAGCAACTCAATTTTTTATAGCATTAATTATGGCTATGCATTTGGGAAGAGAATGTAATTTGAAACAATACAGCAATAGAAAGGTCACCACAACTAGGAAAATCACTTACACCATAATCACATATTGCAAGAGTCTTCAAAACTACGAGCTCATAATTGTCCATGAATGGCACAATTACCATATCACCATAAAAATATTCTTCCTTCTTTAATTGTACGTTGACTTCCTTCCTTGCATTCTGTAATGATGGACGAGATTTAGTGTTTGGTCTCTAGTTCAATTGCAAAGTTGAAAACAACCCAATGTCACAAGAAACAGTTTCCTCAAAAACAATAATAATACAATATGATCAAAATTCCTACTAGGTTTGGCATATTGGTTTTCAATTTTAGTCAATAAGCTAAAAAACAGGTCTTCCTGTTATGACCCCATTACTCACTCTGTGATTGACAAATACATAGATTTTAACTAATGGTCAATTCCATGTGTTCAGTTAGCATAGATTGTGTCAATAATCGACTTCCTTCCTTGCATTCTGTAATGGTGGACAAAATTTAGTGTTTGGCCTCTAGTCCAATTGCAAAGTAGAAAACAACTCAATGTCACAAAAAAACAGTTTCCTCGAGTGTGTTAATAATACAAAATGATCAAAATTCCTACTAGGTTTGGCATGTTGGTTTTCAATTTTAGTCAATAAGCAAAAAGAGAGGTCTTCCTGTAATGACCCCATTACTCTATAATTGTCCCAAGATGACACATTCCACAGCCCACTACAAGGTGCCTGTTGTATTAGCTAGTTGCATTCTGTAAGCAGCCGAGCCTTGATGTAATAGCATGTCAGCTAAATGACAACAACCTCTCCTCAATTGGAAATATTAGAGGATAGACAGAATTGTAACAACTTAAAAAAACAGAAAAAAGAAGTGACAGGAAGCATTCCAGTATAGAAGCAAGAAAGATGCTTGTTTGAAAATCTCTCTATGGCATTCTATGAATCCTCTCTACCTATCATTCGTTCATTTAAAAAGGTTATTGTCAGTAAGGTTCCCCATTTGTTAGTATTAGACTTAGATGAATATTTCATGTTCTCTTGGTCCTGGATCTTATACACCATATGAAGGTCATTATATTCTCTGATGATATATGATATCCTATGCCCCTATGTCATAATATTTCCTCTTAATTACATTGATGTCCAGTGTAGTTCCAATGATACAATTAATTTCATCATTTCATTTCCCTATCAACTCTTTTAAAAAATAATCTAGCAGAAAGCAGTGTACAGTGCAACATACCAAGGCAACAAAGAAACGGGCCACAACTTTTGATGATCTAACAAGTTTAGACTGCATCCATGTCTTTCTGACAGCCATCCGATCTGCAAAGTGGTTGCCTGTAGAGAGTATCCCAATGAAAATAGCCACAGGACCTTCTGGCAAAGGTGGGGCTTTCCATTTGTCTGACATGTCTAGAAGTCTCTGAGGTGAAAAGCTTGGATGTGAGACAGGAAAAGAAGTAGCAACAACTGTATGCACATCAATGTCACCATTTACAGAAAATCCAGTTGCATCTTCAAGCACAAATCCCTGGTCCAACAACATTAATTTATAATTTTATACTGATGCCTTAATGCTTCTTGAATGTGAACAAATAACTATGTAGCACTGGCTTAACATGGACAAGAACGTGGAGAAAACAAATAATTGGCAGCACTGGCTTAACAAATAACTGTGCAGCACTGCCTTAATGCTTCTTGAAGTTTGTTGTTCAGTAAAATGACCAAAAGGGGCATTAAATGCAATCCCCATATACAGTCCACAAGCCAAATATGTGAGCAGTATCATATCATTCGTGTCCCAAATGGTTGCAAATAAATTAAGGCATTGAAATATATTTTTTCAAGCAATGCCACTGAGTGACTGATATCTCGTTTGGACCAGAGCTTGATGTCTCGTTTGTTGATTTCATCAAAAGGCTTTACCATGAAGGAAAGATACAGGAAGCAGCAACTATATTAAGGGAATTGGAATTAAGGAAAGATACAGGAAGCAGCAACAACATTCTATAGAGGATGGGAGGTTTGCTTATACTGATGATTCTCTTGTTCTTGTAGCTCGCATTCTTATTATAAGGACATCCACAGGGTCAAAATATCCAAGAAGTTTGTGCAAGTCTTCCATCCCTATTTCATTTGGAAGTTCTTCTCATGGCTTTTCATTCTTCAAATGCATTTGAAAAAATCAAAATGGCAGAGAATATTTTTTCTACCCTCAGCAATGTAAGTTGTCCTCTAGTGGAACTTAATAGCACACAATTGGTTTGCTGGTCTTTGCTAATTTCAAGACTGATGTTGATTCTTCGACACATGATTCTCCACTCTACAACCTTCCCATATTGGTTGATGTTCAATATAAGAAATAAGTTAATACAGATTACACAAGGAGGAACTTTTCAGCTTCCCACAGGAACAGGCTATTTAGAATCATGGGTATATCATGTGGTACAAAGTGTTATAAATGTGAATGAGGGAGTCATAGAAGAGCATGGAATGGCTGATCTCTTTCAGCAACAGATTGACGTTAGTGGGGTTCCCTTCCTTCATACTTTAAATTATCTGCCAGTTTTGCGAAACGTTGTTATTGCAAATGGATGATTATTGACCTTCAAAGTGATAAGTGCATGATTGCAGACCTTATTAGTTATTTCAGAACTTACCTATACAATATCTAATGTCTGCTACAAGTTTACTGTGTTTTGAATGCAAACTTTATCTTTATTTAAATGCTGACAGTGATTGCTATATCTGATCTTGTATTGATTTAGATTCTGGACTAGCACTTTGCTATTTAAAGGATTGACTTGGCCTAATATAGCACTAATAATGGACTATTGCTGATTGTTTTTTGCACACTTTATTTATAAGATAAAATCAATATTAACAGCTGGTGTAATAACCAACAGAAATCTATATTGCATCTATACTTACACTGGAAGTTTACTACATTATTGGCACTTGTCTTTGGTATCTGCGGAATTGGACAAGTAGCAAGTTGAATTAACTCCTTGGTAGATCTAGTTGTCTTTCTTTTATTTATTGTTTGACTCTACATAAGGCATTGACCTATGTCATAAAGGTTGTAGGAAGGTATCTGTTGGTTTTGTTGACAGTTATCTCAAGAGGGCTCTCCCTTGGATTTAGGAATTACCCAAAGTAGTTGAGAGACTGAGCTGAAATGATATTGGCTTTAGATCTCTCAAATGCATGAGAAGCCATTAAGGAGTAGTAGGTCGTGGAATTCACCAAAGTAGAGGAGGTGCCTCCCAAAGTTCTAAGGGGGGCCGCAACATCATTTGAAACCTTGTGAAGGCCCACTATGTCAAGACTCGAGACCAATCTCCAGAAGCCAAAAAGTGTCCTCTAACCTACCATGAATTAGTACTTATAAAGACCCGATTCAAACATTGAAGTCACCAAGGAGGATGACATACCCCCTAGAATACTGGGATATGTCAAGGTGAAGGTCCAGGAAGGTGTCCCATCAAACTCATAGTGAAGTGCAAAGCTCGAGGAAGCTGAAGAAATGTAACAAACCGCAATTAAAATGTCTCAATACAGAGGAGCACTCCCACAAACTTGAACCCGCATAATTCTAGCAAGCACATCAGAGACAACCACTAAAACTCTATCCTTAATGGAATCACAAATGAGGCATGCCACACCCCCAAATCCCTAGACTTCGAGTGAGTGATAGGCTCCTATCTAGAGGTGGATGTATAATGGTAACCTGTAATAGAAAAGAGATTACACTCGAGACTGTCACGGGTCTTTGTATGGGACATATATATCTCGGAAGGTCCCTAGAAAAAATCACACTGAGCCATCACATATCTAATAAGCAACAGAGATGGATAACAACCTAGCCCCACCTAGAGGAGGGTGTCATTTGGCTCAAGGCCAACCATGGGGGAGGAGAGTTGGGAATCATTGCTATGAGGTGGAAAATAATAGCCCATTTCCCTTCCTAACTGTGATTTGATTGGCTCTCTTTTTGTCCCTGAGGAAATACGATTAGTTTGTGATTTCTTTTTGTTATATTTTTTAAATTTCTTGCCATGCCTTCTCAACATTTTGTTTCATTAACAAAACACAATGTTTATGCCTGATTGTTGTTTGTTTGCTTTTTAATTACCTATACAACCACCTCAACTGTGTTAAAGTGTTATTTTTCCAGCATTAGGTTGGGAAATTTAAACTTTATTCCTACTTCACACAAATATTTTAACATCATTGAATTTTGTTGGTGTTGATGTTCAAATTTGTAATCACTAATCTGTTATCCTCATTTATGGCTTTCTTTGGTATTGGAAAATCTTCCCATGTGGCAGGGAACATAGTACCCTATACTAACTTCATAATTTAGCCAGCTCTCACTGTTTTTCTTTACAATTCACTTGGTAAGTGAAGATGCCTCAATAATGCCCATTATGACACCATTCCCATCAGACATGTCAAATGATAGTTACCGATAATATTTTTATCTGTCATGGTTATACATATTTCAAATTAGACACCATGTCAACAGTTCATATCGTTCTTCTATGTCATTGTTCAAAGTACAACCCATATAATTGTCTCAAAATGCTGGACACCCTATCCTATCTTGTGTTTTTAATTTTTATCTTTTTCCTTTTAATAAAATCTCTGATTCCTCAACTTCAGCAATTAGAGTCTTTGTCTATTTTCCCCATTGCTCAGATAGGCCATCGTTTTAATAATACATATCAGCCCCCCCTTCCAAAATAAAGGGTGAAAAAACATAGGACTCATGTTTCTTTGTTTGCTTTTGGAATGCTTCTAATCATCCATTAGATGTCAATGCATCTTATCCTCAATGTTCAGTAGTGACACTCACGTAAATGCTTGTGCATTTCATGTGGGTAGGAGTTACTGCATTCCATGCCTCCAGTTTAGCAAGGGTTACTTGTAGGTGGCCATTATTATCTCAAATTATCTCAAGATTCCATAATTGAGTTTCTTGAGAAGCTTTTACAACAGTGGAAAATGATTATGCATTCTGAAAACTAATCATTTCCATAGATAATACCAATTGGACCACCAATCATGATATTTGTGCCCAAATTCCATGTTAAGCCGCACCATGTTATTGTCTGGTAATGTAAGGAATCAGGATCAATGAAGACCCACAGGATGAAGTATTTGATTTATGGTCAAACCGTTGGGTCAAAAGAACAAGAAGGCCACAAATGATGGAATCGACACAAAGTATCATCCAACTGATACAGGTTATGTTAGTGGTTAGGTTGATCGAGTGTTCAATACAGTTCTACAATATTATCAATGCCCAACCCTTTACATAGTCATGCATACCCAGTAAGCCCAGAATATGAATTTGGTTCTGACTTTTGAAAATCTCACAAAGGGCTGGTCTGGACAGAATGAAAGGTCAAACCTTCGAAGAGTTGTGCCTAAAAGGCCAGAATCCTGTCAGACTAGGGTTCCCATGCTAGAA
Source organism: Pseudotsuga menziesii (assembly GCA_001517045.1). Lineage (NCBI taxonomy): Eukaryota > Viridiplantae > Streptophyta > Pinopsida > Pinales > Pinaceae > Pseudotsuga > Pseudotsuga menziesii. The sequence goes on from LPNX010962437.1 coordinate 11,085, forward strand.
GAGGTCCATCTTCGTCCAGATCATCAAATATATATCCATAGGATGGCCTCTGGCCTCTGACAAAAGTTTGCTAACATCAGCTTCATCCAGATCACCAATATGTAGCCAAAGGGATGGCCTCTGGGCTCAGACAGAAGTGGGATAAAACCTGAGCACCCAAAGTGGGCCTACCAATCCACAGGGAGAACATGGACACCTGATGAGCATAGAGTTTTGGTTTTTGGTTGAACAGCCAGATCAAAATTTTGAAAACAAAAAGTTTACCAGATCACCAATATGTAGCCAAAGGGATGGCCTCTGGGCTCTGACAGAAGTGTGCTAACACCTAAGCAGCCAAAGTGGGCCTACCAATCCACAGTGAGAACATGGATACCTAATAAGCATAGAGTTTTGATTTTTGGTTTAACAGTCAAGTTAAAAAAAAAAATTAAAAAAAGGATAAAAAAGAAATGCAGCAAAGTTTTTGCTAGTAGCACTTGGACACGAGCAATTTCACAACAAACACACATTCTCTATTTTTGGTCTTGTCTACATGACAACCCTTAATAACTATTATCACTTCAGATGGGTTGGACACTTAAAATACACATCAAATGGGTCCGAGAGCTCCATTCCAATAGGGATGATCATGGAGAACTGTTCAAAACGAAATAAACAAAGAATGGAAAAACAAAATGCCATGGAGCTTTGGTGAAATGTTTAATGGTCACCTGACCTTCGACGCCACGCCATGGTGAGAATGCGCGTTCATTGATGATTGGAAGGCCAACATTTACATAATGGTCTTCGCAACACCCCGACACTGTTGACTTACACATCGATTCAAAATCCCTAGCAGTGTAGCATATACTGTTTTGGAGAATATATTTCCATGGGTATTGAAAGAAACTTATCAGAATATCGGAGAATATTAGAAAATATTGTTAGAAGGCAACCTGAAAAACTCTGAAAACTTTCTAGGTGAACCAAAATCCTAGTTTTGGAAGAAAATGGCCCATATATGCTGAAAACTTAATGTGAAATAGCAAAATTTTTTAAAAGAGGAAATAGAAAGGACCTGGTAACAAGATTAGCTAAACGCCCCACCAACATCATTCACCAGAATCGTAGACCCTGCATTGATAATGTGCAGCCGTTGGAGAAACCCCACCCTGTCAAATCTGCGAGCAGGCTTAGCTAAACGCCCCACCAACATCATTCACCAGAATCGTAGACCCTGCATTGTTAATGTGCAGCCGTTGGAGAAACCCCACCCTGGCAAATCTGCGAGCAGGTAGGCATAGGTGAACAAACCCCAAGCCATCGAATCTAGGAGTAGGAAAGTGTAGGTGAGAAAACCCCAGTCCATTGGATCGATGAGTAGGTGTGCTAATTCTGAAAACCCCAATCACCCAAGTCGATTATGGTTCGAAGAGGGCCTGCAAATACAACCAACATTCCATGGATGGTGCCATGGGAGAAGGTGGATGTCAACAATGATAATGAAGTTTTTTAAATATTTTTTAATGAAGTGTTTTAAAGAATTCAATTGTAAGTAGGATAAAATGGATTCCTTCCGCATGTACGAAAGATTACCTACATAGGTCTCATATTTTGGTTCAAAGTCCATTAATGGAATATTGTTCAAAGTAGGTATTTACATATTTGCAAGAGCTATAGAGGGGAAATTCAACATATTAGAGGAATATTAGCATATTTTTAAGGATTGGGTGTAGAATTGATGGGTCTTGGGGCTTAATCAATGGTCAAAATTAAAAAATAGTGTTTCAAAGCCTCACTTCTATTTTCATGGAGAAAAATATTTGCATGCATCCCTAACCATGACATAATCCCTAAATATGAAAGTTTTGGAAGATGAGAATGATTATGATGAAAATATGAAAAAGGGATGGGTTGCATGGCTCGAGACTTGGTTTTGTTTCAAACATTATGGATTTAGTCCTAAACCATTTCTTTTAAGACTTACAAGTCATGCATGGGGAAAATTATTTTCCTATGTAAGAAATCCTCATCCTATCAGAGGAATGTAGCCTTGATTTTGGGGATTGGACACCCATGAAATGTATTTTGTGTCTAAATCCATAATTTGGGATAAAAGGACTGATTTAGGTTGTAATACTCATTATTAAGGCTCATAATCCATGAATATAACCTCATACCATGACACATAATTTATAGAAGGAATATTTGAAGTTTCCATTCAAGGCGCCATCGCTTAAGCGATGCTTATGAGGCTAGACGTCGCTTAAGCGACGCTTATGGCCACATTTTCAAAAAAAAAAATTATCTTTGTGATTTTTGGTAGGTTTAAAAAAAGAAATCCATGCGCTGTCGGATTTTTCCATCGGATTTTGGATCAAAATGTAGTAGTGCCAATAGTGGCATATATTGTTTGAAATGTTACATCTAGAAGATCAATGAGATGAGCCAATTCAATGTTCTGATTGTGAATATGGAATGTGATACATCCTACAAGTTATCTAGAATATCTAATTTAGGAGCTTTGATTTCCATGTCCAAATGCATTTTTATAGCCATGACGAGGGTTGATAATTATTGAGAGTCCCTAGTTTGAGAAACATTCCAACATGAGCAACTTCATAGCAAGTCTTAGGGTTTCTAGGCTTCTAGGCCATAAAAATGCAACAAAGCTTCCAAAATTCACTAACGCCAAAGATAAAGAGGTCTAACCTAGACCACAAGTGTCAACTCTTAATAACACACCCGAGACAAATAATGATTTTCAGTCAAGCAAGTTTGTATTTTCCATTTCTCAAATGGTATGCAAACAAGTATGTATATTTATTTAAATGTTGGTTAGACCACAAGTGTCAACTCTCTTGTTGGTAATTAGACCACAAGTGTCAACTTAGGAGCTCATGTGGTAGGATATTGGTCAACAAGTAAAGCCCTTGTGAGTTGTTGAGGAAAGAGGCAAGTTGGAGAAAGGATGATAATTTATGTTGTTCATTTTGTGTGGGAGCTTTAGCATGGACTTTGGAAATCCCCTCATGTTGGGTACAAGACATCATGTCCAAGGCCCTATCAATCTTGTTGTAAAATAAAATGTTGACATTGGTTTATAAGCATCAATCCTTTGTAAATCATTTCACATTCTAAATTGAATGTTTGAGGATGTTAATCATGTAGAGGGTTCATCCAATCCTAAAGGGATCATAAACAAAGTCGAAATGGCGTAGCAAATACAAGGCTATTTTGACTAGTGTCAAATGTTAATACACCATATACATGAGCCAATGAATTCTACTTGTAGAGCTCCAATAGGGAGAAGAGATGTGAAAACCAGCGGTGATATAACCAAGTATATAACTTGACCGTTGTAAAAAGTCAACAAAAGACGGTGCCGTCGCTATAGAGACGGTCAGGCGTGGATACAGCGACGTCCAAGAGTTTAGGTGTGGATACAGCGACGTCTAAGAGTCCAGGCGTGGATACAGCGACGGCTAGGCGTGGATATAGTGACGCCTCGTTCCCGTTACATCGGATTTTACACCAAAAAGTAAGAAACATGGAAAACCTCCGTGGAAAAATCCGCGCTTTTGTACTAGTGTGAATTGGATCATTCCAATATGTAAATATTATATAGGTTAGAAAAATAAATAAAAAAGGAATACATATTAATGGAAAAGGGTAAAAGAACATGTTATAATAAATGGATCAACCATTACATCATAAAACCCCACTCAACAATAAGCTAATCCAAATAAAGTTGTTTTAGTTTAAAATTTTTTATGAATGGATAATTGATAATGATTAAATAATAATAAAAAGGAGATGGACCTATAAGTTACATTTCGAAGGAAATTTTTTCAAATATATATTTACAATAAAGTGTAAATTTTTTAATTATTCTAAATGTGTTTTATGTTGATGGTGATGATGAATGATGATGATGATGATGACAATGATGAAGGTGATGATGGTGATGATGATGATGTTCGTGATGTTGATGATGATGAGGATGAGGATGAGGATGATGATGATGTTCATGATGTTCATGATGAGGATGATGAAGGTGATGAGGATGATGATGATGAATGATGATGATGATGATGAGGATGATGAAGGTGATGATGATGATGAGGATGATGGTGATGGTGATGAGGATGATGAGGATGTTCATGATGTTCATGATGTTGATGATGAGGATGATGATGATGATGTTGATGGTGATGATGATGAGGATGATGATGATGATGATGATGAGGATGATGGTGATGTTCATGATGTTCATGATGTTGATGATGAGGATGATGATGATGATGTTGATGGTGATGATGATGAGGATGATGATGATGATGTTCACAATGTCGATGGGCATGATGACTGATGATGATGAGGATGATGAGGATGATGATGATGATGAGGATGAGGATGATGGTGATGTTCATGATGTTCATGATGTTGATGATGAGGATGATGATGAGGATGATGATGATGATGATGATGTTGATGGCGATGATGATGAGGATGATGATGATGATGTTCACGATGTTGATGGTGATGATGAATGATGATGGATGATGATGATGATGATGACGATGATGAAGGTGATGATGATGATGTTGATGAGGATGATGACGAGGATGAGCATGATGATGATGATGTTCGTGATGTTGATGGTGATGATGATGATGAGGATGATGATGA
>LPNX010962458.1:0-27101 GCA_001517045.1 Pseudotsuga menziesii
TATATATATATATATATATATAATGTTTTGTCACATTCTACATATAATTTAAATATGTGTTATGTAACTGACTTGCAGATTTCACGGTTTTAACTTCTGCAGCTCCTAGACAATTTTCTTTGTGATGTGCATAGTCTAGCTGGTAGTAGCATAGCCGGTGGTAGTGGCCATGATGGTCGATCTCTCGATCAATGGCGTAGGAGTGATTTGTAGATTGTTATTTGTGGACACTATTATTTTGGACTTTATTATTTTGTACTTCATGATTATCAATATATATATATATGAACTTGTTTTTGAACATGATGGTCTGTTACATGTTTTAATTATTTGCAATTATAGTTAAAAGTTTTTTATTTTTTATGTAATCTTAATGTTATATAACAAGATCATTAATGTGGAACAATCTTACGAAATTGTACAATTTTGCAGTTTAATAAATTACAAGTTTACAAAATTTACAATGTTTACAAAGTTTACGTGTTTGCAAAATTGTCAATCGAAGACAACTTACAATTAAAATGTTACAAAATTTACAACTTTACAATGTAAGATCTACTAGGCGCAAATTACAACTACAATGTAAAATTTGATTTCATATACAAAAAGATTTACAACTACAATTTTAAATTTGGTTTCATTTGTAAAAAAAATTACAATTTTGCAAAATTGTCAATCAAACGAAACTTACAATTTAACATAACTTACAATTAATATCGGTTGCAATCAGGAGATTTAATGAGGACGCAATAATTGTATGTGTTGTTCTTTGGATTGCATGTCACTAACAATTTACAAGTTTACAATTTACAACTTGTCTACAATTTACAAGTTTACAATTTACAACTTGTCTATTCCTAGGTATAGGTGTTCATGCACATAGAGTACATATGTGAATGCACATGTACTCTCATATATATGTTTACAAAAATTACATTTAAATACAAATGATATATTTCAGAAGAAATTTTGATTTCCTACATTTCAAAAGCATGTCAACTATGTCAACATCGAAAGTGACATATAACATTCATTCATCCGGCCAATGGGCTATAGGAATGCATGTCTCCATAATACGATCATGGTCAGATATTGACATCTTCCATCTCTTTGGTTCACCCCTCCTCACCTTCATTTCAATGAGATGTATCTGAGCTGCCACCACCAAATGACTATACTGACAAGATATATATTCAGGCATGAAATATCTGTAAATAATATAGTCACCTTGTCTTCTCACTTTTTCAAAAAAGTGGCCCATCACAACTAGGTCACCAACTTGGTACATGAACTCTCCATCGACATAGGGCCACACCAACCTACTTTTGATTTGTGTACACCGCATCAAAAAGTATGCCACATGCTCAACATTTCCCGGTGGTGCAATTACAACAAATGCATCACCTACATCAATATTTTCAAATATTAAACAATATATGTGTGTTTGTGTGTGTGTGTGTGTGTACAGGACTAGAGAATTAAACATTCAATAAAGTATCATGTACCTTGCTTAACCAAATCAGAAACTTGATCATGATATAGTGAAACCACTGCCTCGCTAGTGTGCATCTCTTGCCACATCGGAAATGGATGTGGCCCCTTTGGATTAAGAGGGACATATTTCCATTGTCTGACATATGCATCGTTCACACAATGATCAACCCCCAATTGATTGGAATCAATACAGAACTCACAGAAGCATGCATACTTCCTTGTTTCAATGGAAAGTATGTCACCCATGTCTTTAATACGAACTAAATGCAGTTCTCTGGTACCAGGTATGGTCTTGCAATACCATGGCATGGATCTATTCACATCGCCAAGGGAAACATCCTAAAAAAACCTGCATCGAATAACAAACATCATATATATATATATATATATATATATAATACAAACACATTTATGAAATTCTAATAAAGTTGTTGGTTTTTCCTACCTGCGCATTGACCTTGCTTGTTGATGACCTTGGTGACCCAAATTTTGTGTGCACCAATCAACTACTTCTGTTGAGAACTTGAGTCGAGATGCACTCTGACTCATTTGGTACCTATGAAGTGCTCGTTTCATGCATGTACCTGTGCCATCATGTTCAACATTTCCATGCCCTGTTTCAAAAAAGCTCTAGGTGTGTCGAATTCTCGTCTCTTTGTGAAGGCGACTCAACCAATAAAATGAGCGTGCCAATTTGAAATTCCCCGCACACCCATCTGACCAAATCCAGTGTTCTGTAAATGACACCCCATTCTTGTTGAATGAATCATAAATCAACCCAAAGCAGTGTTGAACAAACAACGTGTCATGCTCATGATCATCACTGACATAAAAATGGTATTCCTTGATCACATCGCGTGACTGAGGACTGCTTTCCCTACCATCAATGCTTGCATGAGCATGTCTATACAATACATGTACGAAGATGGACACCTGGTCAAAGTGATAATCCTCACTTTGTATCTCTCTCTAAGGAGCAAATGTGTAATTCTCAGCAAAGTCTACCACCGATAGGATTGTGCCTGGCTCAAAAACCTCACGAGAATGCTTAAATTCTAAATCTTGCCACTTAGATTTGTGGGAGTGTTTAATGTATTTGTAAATATGACTTTGAAACTTGTTCATGAAGTCTGAAATAGGAATATCATCCTCGAGCAAGTCGATCCTCTTAGATGGAACATGTGAAGAAGATGATGGATTCATGGAGACATACTCATATCTCTTCCACTTAACTATGATATCTGATCATCCAGGGTGTGTTGGATTGAAAGGAAACTTCCTATGGAACAATGCCAAATCACCACATTCATGGCAACTTCTCCCAACTACACACCTTTATTGAAAACACATTTTTCAGGATTCCTATTGCATAGTATCATAGGTATAAAATCCCACACTGTGTGAGAAGTTGGTTCACCATCCCAATGTTTTTTGCAAAAGTCCACAAATTTGTCGTAGTATAACTAGAATTCAACATGTTATCGATAACAACAAGTGTCACGAATCGTATTCGGCCTAATATACCACGATTTCAACTTACTGAACATGGTAAATGAGATCTGGACACCGGGATTTGATTCTTTGAATTCCTCGATCAAAGCAACTCCTGTCATCTCCATAACATGCTTGCAAAGCTCCTTATAAATGTCTTTTCCAAAATGTTGTCGCAAGACATGTTTTTGATCTGGTATAGCACGAGAATGGTTGTACAAATACTCTATCACCTTCTCTCTGATGCCCTCTTCCATCCTGTCTTTATATGCTTCTCTGCATATAAGAGCCCAAAAATTAGCTTCATCGTTTTCATTTATCTTTACCTTGAATATAGTGTATTTGTGCAGTGTTTTTCTTGAAACGTGGAGCAACTTTGACATTGTTGCGACCATTTGATTTCTTGAGGTGCTTCATGCCATAATAGCAGTTGTAATTTCCCTACGAGCAACGTTGATATCAATTTTTCTTGACTTTCCAAATGCAGACAGTGCAGTTGTTACATTTTTTGTTACATTCTCACATGCATTTTCATTTTTAACATCCTTAAAACCCAACAACTTTGTGCCACGTTTCAATTTTTTGTGTTTTATCAATCCATGTAGAATTTGAGCTTATGTAATCACTGATTGTTGTTCAAAGTACAACTTGATCATGTTACTAACATGCTCTCTGATTGTCCGATCAGAGGTTGCGTTTCCGAACTCTTCTTGAGTGATATCATCCAACCCTCTTAAACAATTAGCAACCATTCCAATGTCATTGAAAGCTCCCAATTACTCTTAAGAAATGAAAGGGTGCATGATCCTGTGATGGCTGGCTAGGATCTAGCAATAAACAAATACTAACTCAAAAATAAATTTACAAGCTCAAGAATAACATTTTATTTTACTTATCATATTGCCATTGTTAGTTAAAAAGTTAGCAAATAAATTATACAAGCTTGAATAACATTTTATTTTAAGTTTATCATATTGCCATTATTTGTTAACAAATTAACAAATAAATGCAAACAATGGTGGTTGTAAATGGATATGAATATGGACCCCAAGGTTAAAAGGTAGTCACTCGGCCACCAAGGCTGTCTCAAGATTGAGTATTGGGGCAGTACCCCAAGATTGAGTATTGGGGCTGTCTCAAGAATGGCTGTAAATCAGCTTCCTAATGATTAAAAGGTAGTCACTCGGCCACCAAGGTTGTCTCAAGATTGAGTATTGGGGCAGTACCCCTCACTTCACAGTGCAGGTAAAACTGCTAACCGCTTGGCCATAAACGAGAGCTCTTTGGTTTTCCTCATAGGTGGGAATCTAGTCAATCCAGTAGGGGTTGTTTCCCTTTTCGCTTACCAGGTCCTCTCATTGGATAGCTACTTTGGGGTTCCTGTGGTACTCCTCATAATGAGTTTTAGGGAAAAACCCAAGTACTTCCCACAGTTGTTGTGGATGAGACTTATGTCCCAATCCGGAAGTTATTAAGTAAATTAGGTTATTAAATATGATTCCTAGTCATTTGTACAAGATTGCAATGTAATGTAATTGTAATTGTAAAATTGTAATGTAATTGTAATTGTAATGTGATTGTATTTGTAATTGTAATGTAATTATTATCATTATCATAATGTAATGTAAAATTGTAATTTGAACACTATGAAAATGTTCATATACATAAATGTGAAATTAAAATTGTACACGTAATGTAATTGTAATTGCAATGTGATTGTAATTGTACAATTGTAATGTAATTAGATAATCATTATCATAATGTAACATATAAAATTGTAATTTGGACACTATGAAAATGTTCATTTACATGAATATGAAATTAAAATTGTACATGATTGTAATGTTTAATGTGATTGTAATTGTAAATTTTGTAAAATTATAATTGTAATGTGATTGTAATTGTAATTGTTTAATGTAATTAGAGATCATCATTGTTATTTAATGTAACATGCAAAATTGTATATTGAACACTATGAAAATGTTCATATACATGAATATGAAATTAAATCAATATTAAAATTGTAATGTAATGTAATGATGTAATTATTGTAATGTAATGTAATTGTAAATGTAATGTAATAATGTAATGATTGTAATTTAATGTAATTGTAAAATTGTAATGTAATTGTAATTGTAATTGTAATTGTAATGTGATCTTGTAATTGTAATTGTAATGTAATTATCATCATTATCATAGTGTAATGTAAAATTGCAATTTGAACACTATGAAAATGTTCATATACATGAATATGAAATTAAAATTGAATATTAAAATCGATGAAATGAGAGATAAGGCTATAGAAAAGATGAATAAAATAAGTGCAATGTTAATAGGAGTGAAGATGCAAGTCAACCTATGATGACCAGTGCAATCAACTCCCATTGAGAACAATCTTTGTAATTTTTTACATAAAAATTATATATATGTGAATCTATATTATGCAATATGAAATTATAAAATTATATGAAATTATATGAATATGTAAATACTAAATTATACAATTCACATACAATTATAAATACATATATATTTAGACATGCACATACAATGTACATATAACTTTATGAATTAATTACAAAATTACAATTACAAAATTATAATAAATTCTAAACTTGATTTAACATGTACATATATATACAAATTATGAACTAGAGTTCACTATGAAATTAAATATATGAATATGCAATTTATAAATTTATATGAATACGAAATTATACAATTTACATACAATTATGAATACATATATATGAATTCAAACATGCACATACAATTTATATAAGTTTATGAATTATTTACAAAATTACAACTACAAAATTATATTTACATTCTAAACAATTTAATACACACACACACACACACACATATATATATATATCAATTATGAACTAGAACACTATGAAATTAAATATATTATGCAATATGAAATTATATGAAAATATGAATGAAATTATATGAACTATATCACTAGGGAAAAAAAATTATAGTTATGAATATGAAATTGCATAACTTTTAAATTATACCAATATTGTTAGCAATGGAATTTGATTCTCCTATCATAGGTTGATTTGCAACTTCTTCTCCTCTCAAGATTGCTCTTTTTTCTCTCTTTCTTTCTATATCTTTCTCTCTTATTTCTTCGGTGTTGATTTGATTCCTAGTAGATATTTTACTTCGACGCTTTTTGCTTCCCATTGTGATCAAGATCAGCAATCCAAATTCACACCTACAACAATATGTAAACACAATACACAATGCTAAATTTGCATTAGAACACAAGCATTGTTTCAAATAGGTTAGCCAATTGTGAATGATAAAATTAGTAAGATGTTTATGTTTTATGTTTATATAGAATTTATTTAGGAATTCGAGTGGGAAATGGTGTTAGGAAGGTAGTTGAAATGACATTAGTGCCATCAATGCTTAATTTCATTCCCGACCACTTTTGTATGATTTTTTAACAAAAACTAGACCTCGATCGAGCTCTGGAGCTCGATCGAGGGCCTGAAAAATAGGGATTCAGCCCTCTTACAGGAAAATCAATGTTTCTTTGTATCTTCTAGGGGTGTAAATGCTGCCATTCATGGCACACAACTGAGCGGAGTTCATACCGATAGTTTCATCACTGAATCCTCTATCCATTGAGGTATCATGCATGTGTTTTGGAATTCATATGTTTTTTTTAAATTAGTTCTAAAACTCACACTTAGAAAACCTAACAACAACTTCGAAGCATCTCAAAGAAAAATCCGCAGGGTAAAAAATACACATCCAAAAAATTCAGAACAATACACAGCCCACACATCGACACGTCATCTTCAAAAGGGTATTTTTGGTTTTTCAATTTCGAAAATGAAAAGAAAGCTGGGATGGACACACATGTGGATAAAATGATGCTGAAATCGGATTTGGTCAGTTTCGAAAAATAATAAATAATTGTATATTGCGAAATAAGTTAACAAACAAATATGCACACCACAATGCATTTTGTGTAGATCATGCTCGTATATATATATATTTTAAATTATTAATGTAAGATTGAATTATCAAGGTTGGACACGAGCCACTTATTAACTTCTTCAAAATTTTAAGGTCACATAGTTCATTAAATGCAAAATTTCACACATTAAATGACATCAAAATATTAAAAAAAAATATCATTGGGAAGGCAACATAATATTCTACAATTTGTTATTTTACTACAAGTCGAAATTCACATGGCATATATGCGTTTCAATGGATTCTATCTAGCACATGAGTAAAAAATCAGGTTTTCATCGCCAAATTTGGCCAAAAAGTGTTACATACCTTCATGGAATCACCCACTTGTATATTTTTTTATTTTAAATAAATTAATTTTTTTATTTAATATTTTATTGGTGCAAGAGACTATTGACATATCTCTTTGGCTTTAGTTCCTAGGAAGGGGCGACACAGAGACGTCAATAGTCTATGCAATGTTTAATACAAACCTGAAGTAGGTGACATTTTTTAATGCTTAATTTCATCAATCAAGGGGAAGCAAAGCTTGATGCATATTTTCTATACTGCAGTCCACACATTGCATGTAGGAAACATGGTAATAAACATGGATCCTATGTTGGGCGAGCTTGTGGGTGATGACGATAGCTTTGTCGAGCTTGTATATGAAAATACATGTTTGTATGTTTATCGTCGTGGAGGTACAAATACCAATATTTCCATTATCACCATGGCCAAACTTTGAGGAATACCTAGAGATGGACCTAATCCTAACCTTGTAATATGATTTTCTGATAAATTAAACTAAATAGTACTGGATATGACGATGAGGATTGTTGGCGTTGGTCAATAAACATTCATACCATACATACATTTTTTGTGTTTAGGGCACTCTTAGAAGCAATTCTCACAATGCATATTGTAATATTTTATGTCAATGCAGAAGCTTGAGCAACAAGCCAATCCATAGGGGCAAGGGTGGCTGCATTTCCCATAGTGAAACGTATCACTTGTGAGATCTTTGCAGAATGTGTTGAGGTTGCAGGAATATTATCTATTGGGATTCTTCACAGTGTCTAAGAATATGCTAGTGTTCCTTGAACAACCAACAAAACACCCACTATTGTAGATTGCCTTGAGGAACTGTGCATGAGATTTGAGTTGCAAACAATCCCTTCCAGTCATGCTTGCAAGAATGAAGTAGGTAGCCATGAGGATTGAGAATAGAACATGACTCCAAATGAATGACAATGGTGTAATTGTAATTATCAAATTGGCCATAGTTCCCCACCCTTTCTGCTTTCATCTCAATACTCAACTAGTGTGATGCCCGAAATGAATGAAGAATTTATTTGAGTTTTATGGGGTATGTGTGGACTGATATAAGGACAGTTTGTACTTTGATTCTAAGTCACAAGCCTCTCATAAGGAGGATTATGATCCACGAGCTTCAAAATCATTTCATTGGAGACAAAAGATGATCACTGATAGATCGAAAGAAGCCCATTGAAATACCTAGCAATGGAGCTATATAGCTATGTTTTTTGGTGGATGGCGATCATCAAATCTAAATAAATGTGGTACTGGAGGTTGTCGTGGAGGTAAAGCCATGTTTTGAAACTAATCACTGATTCTGTCATTCTTAATATAATATAATTACTATTGATACTCAACTAGTGTGATTATTATGTATTATCATCATGTGAAGCGATGTCTGTAAATATATATATTGTTTCTCAATTTCAATTTTTTTTTGTTAGTTAGATTTCTCAATTTTAATAGTTTTTTTTTGCAGGTGAGTGTTGCTGTTATATTTGTTTGTTCTATTTCTCAGTTTCAATGGTCGATGTGAACAACTCTGAATCAACTAAAAACAACATCAACACTTATGGTAATCTCAACAACAACCTTAATTCGATTTCTCATTTTCAAATACTGGCACTTTGTTAGGTTTCTCATTTTCAAATTCTATTAGTTTGGAAGATTGTTGAATTTCAATTTTTTTTATTATAAGTGAGTTAAATTTTTGAATTTCAATGACTGATGACAGCAGTTTCAAATCAACTTAACACAACAATAACACCAACACTAGTGGTAATTACATAATAATGAGGAAAATGTTAAGCGAGGATGCTAAGGTGTCGACATAAGCCAAGGAGATGATGCAGTAGTGCGTGATGGAGTCTATCAGGTTTATCACTAGGCATGCGCATGGGAAGTGCATCATAGAGAGTCGTAATACTATTGGCTCCGATGATTTGTTGTGGGGCAATAGAAATTGTTGCGTACACGGACTACATCACTCCTCTACGCTGGTGTTAAAGAAATACAAGGAACGAGAGATTAAAGAACACACTGCTCCTTCAAGGATCATGTTGAATTTACTCAACCTCATTCCAACTGCCACACTTGCTCTCGGTTCAAGTTTATCAATAGGCAGAATGCACCAGGAAGATTTGATTCTCAAAATTTTACTACAAGAGGAAAAAACGTGATAGGGGATGTATGACTTTTGTGTGAACAATACTCTTTGTTCAATATGCTTCTTCAGTATTTTTTTTTTATACCATCTATTGCCATCCACCTTCACTTGAATATTTTTGTCTTTATGGAGTACAACCATGCATTTTAAAATAAAAGGATGTATGACTTTTGTGTGAACAATACTCTTTGTCCAAGATGCTTCTTGGGCTATTTTTTTTTTGTATACCATTGATTGCTATCCACTCATACTTACTAAACTTTGAATGGTATAAAAATGGTCCGTGAGACTCTTATTGGTTTGAATATTTCTATCTTAATGGAGTACAACCATGCATTTTAAAAGAAAGTCTATGTTAGGTTCACGTCCATGCATTTAAGTGGTCAAGCAAGTCTCAACAAACCTAATTTTTATCATGTTATATTGACAATTTTTTCGAACTTTTGGGTATAAAGTGTGAGATAAATGAAAATTGCTTTATTCTATCATAGTAAGAGAATAATTTCTTTCACCAAATCAATGTTCCCTCATTGTAAAATCTATTACAAATCACTTCATTAAGAATTGTTTTCAAAGTTGCAAATATATTGTCATAAAGTTATGAACAAATATTTCATGTAAACAATTACATGTAAACTTAAAAGAAATTCTCTTACAATTTTAACATTTAAAAAATATATATAACAGTATTTTTTAAACCTAGTAAATTATAAATACATTTTAAAACAATGTATTTCCATTGTTTTTACCATTTGTCTTGAAAAATAATAATATGATTACCTAAAACCAACTTTATTTGATTCTGAACACACCACAACACAACATGCCATCCCATGCCATCCCTGGTTAAAATGAAATATAAACCTCTATCCACAAAAAACAAGTAAAATTTCTCAATTACAAGATTGCTCAGTCTAGCCATCAGGTGAATATATTAGTAAGGAATCCAACTTTATTTGATTCTGAACACGCCACAACACAACATGCCATCCCAGGTTAAAATGAAATATAAACCTCTATCCACGAAAAACAAGTAAAATTTCTCAAACAGTCTAGCCATCAGGTGAATATATTAATAAGTAATATATTGGGGTCCTAAGTTTCAAATCACGTAGGTGAACAGGAGTAGAAAACACCCAGCTCGTTAAAGAAACCAAGCATAGGTAATTCCAACAAGTTTGCTATTAATAATTCGCTCTTGTATAACTGTCCAAGTACTACAGACTGAGATTTTATATAGTGGGAGCTCAGTCAGACCTTTAGGGTAGTTAATCAATGAGCCAGGCCTAACTGACGAACTACTACTCACTGAGCTGCTCTATTCTCAGTCAACTCTGTAATGTAGTAAATCAATAAGCTAGAGATAAAAGGATGAACGTATGGAAAAACGAATATAGACTGAGCTGCACTACGGATCATCCAAATCAATTGATATCTTTGATTCCGATGATTTACAAGAATCATCATTGGCTATGCAATAACTGTTGGAAAAATGTAATTACTCGCAGATCTGTGCTTGATTTCCAGCCGACTCTGTTAGAGTCTGTACAAGCCATGATCTTGTCTGTCAGTCTGACAAGAAGGAAAAGTCCACAAGTAGGCAGCGTAATTCAGTCGAATTTATTTCAGAAGCTAAGTTGTTAAGTAGATAGTTATTGCAGTGTTTAATGGAAAGTAAGTCGGCAAGTAAGTCGGTCTATGCTGTAGCAATCTTCAGGTTTCCTATAAATAGAAGAAGCATTTTGTAATTTAGTTTACAGACAGAAAAAGAAACACAGGAACACAGACACAAGAGAGACATTAGACAGCATAGGAACTCCGGGTGAGAAAGAGAAGTCGAAGCTCAAGCTTCTGTGCATGTAATTTAGTTGAAGAGCTGAAGCTCTGTGGATCGATGAGTTTGTAACAGACAAGTTTGTATTATTTTGTATTTCCACATAGTTAAATATATGAAATAGTTTGTGGTTGAATTCATGATTATTTGGCCGCACATGTTTCCAATTTTACTTCTGTAAATGTCTTTTACAATTACTGATAAGTAAAAGAACAAGAGCCCATAAAAATATCACCGCGTGAAAGTTCGAGGTTTTACTGCACCTTGGTTGATTCAAATCTTCCTACATATTTGGGCATATGTTTTGCATAAGTTATTTGGATTTGTAAAATTGGGTATTTTACTTCATCTTACTCGCAGGTGAAAAGTATTTGTAATATTCTTAAGTCTTTAGACTAAGAATCATATTCTGTAGAGTTCTATCGTAGGCACAAACTTGATTGCAGGTATTAACCTGGTCGCAGCTATCAACCTAGTCGTAGATAAGTTGATCGCACATATCAACTTGATCGCAGATAAGTTGATCGCACATATCAACTTGATCACAGATAAGTTGATCGCAGATAAGTTGATCGCACATATCAACTTGATCGCAGGTATTAACTTGGTCACAGTAAAAATTTGGTCGCAGTAAAAAAGGTGGTCGCAGTAAGAACAGGTCGGAGTTAAAAAAAATGAAATCATTTATTTTAAATATTGACTGAGCCCTAAACCCAAGTTTAGTCAGCTCGGTTTTGGCTATCTGGTATCAGAGCGAGGTTATATTAGAGCAAGGTTTATAACAACCCAAGATTTTAGGAAGAAATCTTGTCTTAAAAAGTGGAAATTAATTTTCTACGGAAAGTTAATTAAAAAAAAATTAAAAATGGCTTCCACTTTCGGTTCATTACAACCTCCAAGTTTTACAGGAAAGAATTATGAATATTGGTCTTTAACAATGAAGGATTTATTCAGAGGACAAGATGTCTGGGAGATAGTTCAGTATGGTTATGCAGAACCAGCAGACATGGCAGCATATAACAATCTCACACAGGCTGAGAAAGATGTCTTGAGAGAACAGAGGAAGAAAGATGGAAAAGCTCTGTTTTTCATACATCAAGCTATGCATGAGAGCATACTCCCAAGAATAGCAGTAAAAACTAATGCTAAGGAAGCATGAAATACATTGGAGACTGCCTATCAAGGTCTGGATAAGGTAAAGACATCCAAGCTGCAGATTCTGAGAAGAGATTTTGAATATCTGTCCATGAAAGATTCAGAGAATGTAGACACATTCTACACCAGAGTTGTTGGGTTGATAAACCAACTGAAATCTCATGGAGAACCCGTATCAGACCAAAGGGTTGTTGAAAAAATTCTCAGAAGTCTTCCCCCAAGATTTGAAAATTTGGTTGTGATCTTAGAGGAACACACAGACATGTCAACATTTAGCATTGATGAGCTGCAAGCTTCACTCATCAATCATGAACACAGAATCAACAGATCACAAACATCATTGGAAGGTGCATTTACAGCACAGTCATCCATAAGCCGTGGTAGAGGCAGGGGGAGAAACAACTTCAGAGGCAGAAGAAGAAGTTCTTCAAGAGGAGGACGAGGCAGAAGTCCTGCAAATGTCGGTGGCAGAAGAGATAACCAGAACCCAAGTCAGCCAAGTGGCCAAAGGTTTGATAAATAAAAAATTCAATGTCATTACTGTAAGAAGTTTGATCATTATGCATATGAATGCAGGAAGAAGCAATATGACCAAGGAAGACAAAGCCCAAGTCAGCCGACCAGCACCAACACTTCGACAGGTGCAATGTTAATGGCATCGACATCTCCACTTGAATGCAATGTTGTTGAAGAAAGTCCACATGACATATGGTACTTAGACTCAGGATGCAGCAACCATATGACTGGTAATTTAGATCTATTTTCCAGTCTAGACACTTCAGTTAAAACTGATGTTACACTTGGAAACAATGTCCAAGTTACTGTCTTAGGAAAAGGCACTGTTGATATTCTAACCAAAAACGGGGAGAGTAAGTATATCTCTGATATCTATCATGTTGAAGGTCTGAAACATAATTTGTTAAGCATTGGACAGTTGTTACAAAAAGGCTACAGAGTCTACATGGAAGATGAACACTGTGTGATCAAACACAAGCGTCCAAGCGACCAGCTGATAGCAAAAGTGCCAATGACAAGCAACCGCTTGTTTCCATTGAGGATAGTTCCCAACATAAAAGGGAAGACAAAGACAGGAGCTGCATTCAAGGCAGAAAGTGAAGAAATAGTCGAGATCCTCGACAAGAGAGAAAATTGCAGCGCTAATTTGCAAGCTGCATTTTAGACAGAAGTTCAGGATGAATCCTAGTTGTGGCACTTCAGATTTGGACATCTGAATTTTGGTGGGCTGAAGCTACTGCACACAAAGAATATGGTGAAGGGATTACCATTGATCGACAGACCAGAGAGGGTTTGTGAAGGCTGCATTTTTGGTAAGCAGCACAGAGAGACATTTCCAGTCAGAAAGTCCTATAGAGCACGCACACCACTTGAAATTGTGCACGCTGACATTTGTGGTCCAATGCAGACATCATCCATTGGTGACTGCAAGTATTTTTTAACCTTTATTGATGATTACTCAAGAAAGACATAGGTATATTTCTTGAAACTCAAATCTGATGCATTTGGTTATTTCCAGCAGTTCAAGGCACTCGTGGAGAACTAGAGTGGACACCGCATCAAGATCTTAAGGCCCGATAGAGGTGGTGAATATGTTTCAAATGAATTTCTGAATTTTTGCAAGACCCATGGCATACAGAAACAATTCACTGCACGGTATACACCTCAGTAGAATGGTATTGCCGAAAGAAAGAACAGAACCATCATGGAGATGGCATGCATCATGTTGGCAGCCAAGCATTTGCCAAATGAGTATTGGGGTGAAGCAGTCGCAACTGCTGTATACATTATGAACCGATGTCCGACAAAGAGTGTGAAGAACAAAGTTCCCCAAGAAGCATGGACAGGTATGAATCATAGTGTCTCACATTTAAAAGTTTTTGGTTGTGTTGCATATGCTCATATTCCAAATGAGCTGAGACGGAAGCTAGACAAGAAGGGACAGAAATGTATTTTTTGTCGGCTATTCAGAAGACACAAAAGCATACATGTTGTATGATCCTGTCACAAGGAAAGTGATAATCAGTCGGGATGTTCAATTTGTTGAAAATGAATCATGGGATGGAACCGTCGACACAAATGTCAAGATTGTGTCGAACATTGACAATGATGATATGGAAGAGGAAGTGGTTCAAATACCACATGTAAGTCAACCGGTCGGAGCACCGTCGACTCCCATGACACCAAGACATGGTTCAGCACAAGGACCATCGACACAAGTAGCAACTCAAGCTACACATTACACCAAGAGGATAGCAGACTCCATCAAGCATTTCATCGAGGTTGACATCGACAAACCGATGAAGACAAGAAGTCTGCGAGAAATATATGAAGCTGGTACACCTAATTCATTCTCTCTGTTTGCATTATTTTCCCCTATATATGATCCACTAACATTTGAAGAAGCTGTTGAAGAAGAAGTATGGGCACAAGCCATGGATGAAGAAATAGAATGCATTGAGAAAAACCATACATGGGAACTGGTCGATGTACCAAAAGACAAAGATGTAATCAGTGTCAAATGGATTTATAAGACAAAGCAAGATGCTGATGGGAATGTGCAAAAGCACAAAGCAAGAATGGTAGCAAGAGGGTTCACACAGCAACCCGGCATCGACTTCAATGAAACGTTTGTATCTGTTGCATGCATGGATACAGTCAGAACAGTTTTGGCCATTGCTGCACAAAACAAATGGCATGTTAATCAAATGGATGTCAAGTCGACATTCTTAAATGGCTATCTAGGAGAGGAAGTATATGTGGAATAGCCACAAGGGTATGAAGTTCCAGGTCAAGAGCACAATGTGTACAGGCTGAAAAAGGCACTCTATGGTTTGAAGCAAGCTCCTAGAGCTTGGTACAGTCGTATTGATTCCTATCTCATTGAAAATGGATTTCACAGAAGTGAAAGTGAACCGACTTTGTACACCAAAGTCGATGAGCAAGGTAAGATGTTAATTGTCTGCCTGTATGTAGATGATTTAATATTTATTGGTGATTATGGCATAGCATATTTTAAAACAGTCATGGAAAGTGAATTTGAAATGACTGATCTGGGGCTTATGAAGTTTTTTCTGGGCATTGAAGTTCAGCAGTCTGAAAGTGGTATTTTTATATCACAGTCTAAGTATGCAAATGAAGTTTTAAAAGGGTTTAACATGTCTAACTGCAAGACAGCCCCAACACCAGTGATAACAGGTTTAAAATTGAGCAAGGATGATGAAGGATCCACTGCAGATCCTACGCTGTTCAAAAGGCTTGTTGGCAGTCTTATGTATTTGACAGCAACAAGACCAGACATTATGTATGGAGTAAGTCTAATCTCAAGGTTCATGGAGTCACCAAAAAACTCACACTGGCAAGCAGGTAAAAGAATTCTGAGGTATGTAAGTGGCACAAAAGACCTTGGTATTATGTACTCAACCTCAGAAAATTTTAAACTCATTGGTTACACTGACAGTGACAATGGAGGCAACATAGATGACAAGAAAAGCACATCTGGATACACATTCCATTTTGGTACAGGTGTTGTTTCATGGGCTTCAAAGAAACAACCCATAGTAACTCTATCTTCAGTTGAAGCAGAGTATGTTGCAGCAACAAGTGCTGCATGTCAAGCTGTCTGGATGAGAAGAGTCTTAAAAGACTTGTCACATAACCATCAAGAACCGACAACAATCTTCTGTGACAACAATTCAGCCATAGCATTATCAAAGAATCATGTGTTTCACAAGAGAACCAAGCACATCGACACAAGGTTTCATTTTATAAGAGAGTTGGTGAACGACAAGGAAATTTGTTTGGAATTTTGCAGGTCTGAAGACCAACTTGCCGACATCTTCACAAAGCCATTGGCAAAGGACACATTCCAGTATCTGCATAGTTATCTTGGAATGACAAGTTGTCCACAGTGAACTCTGTCATGAATAGAGCATGTTTAAGCTATGAAACATTTTGTAAATTTTGTTTTAAAAACTCCATCTGCTTATAATTAAGGGGGAGTGTTGGAAAAATGTAATTACTCGCAGATCTGTGCTTGATTTCCAGCCGACTCTGTCAGAGTATGTACAAGCCACGATCTTGTCTGTCAGTCTGACAAGAAGGAAAAGTCCACAAGTAGGCAGCGTAATTCAGTCGAATTTATTTCAGAAGCTAAGTTGTTAGGTAGATAGTTATTGCAGTGTTTAATGGAAAGTAAGTTGGCAAGTAAGTCGGTCTATGCTGTAGCAATCTTCAGGTTGCCTATAAATAGAAGAAGCATTTTGTAATTTAGTTTACAGACAGAAAAAGAAACACAAGAAACACAGACACAATTGATATCTTTGATTCCGATGATTTACAAGAATCATCATTGGATATGCAATAACAACTTTTGGAATAAATCATCATTGGCTAAGCAATAAAAGCTTTTGGAAAGACCGGTGAAGATAGACTTGGATAAACAAAAGCTTTTATTGCGGCTCGCTATGCTTTTCCTTTCCAAACATTTTTAAGATTTTTTTATTGGATGTAGAAGTACGCTTTTTTGGAACTCCCATAAAGAACAATGGATTTAATTCATATATTATACACTTAGATTTCAGGACTGAGCTCTGTAGTGTAGTAAATCAACATGTCATAGATCAAACGGTAAATGGTGTGGACAAGTGTTTGTCATTATAAGTGTCTCTGTGCATTGAGAGGGGCTGGTGTCAACTGTGCTACGTTGCTGAATTTCTCTGTGGAGTACTTCTTGTCGACAGATATAAGTTTGCCCTTCCATGAATTCTGATGAAAACCCACCTATCAATTTGGTACATTCTCTGCATGGCAAGTAAAACCCTAACAATGTAAAAATAGAGTAATAATACAGCATGGTAAAAGTATGAAGCATTCAAGTTGGGAAAAAAACACAAATCAAAACAGTGAAAGGATAGACGAAATAAAGGTTTCAAAACTCACTGAAGTTAGTCTTAAGTATAAGTAGTGTAATGCTCCATTGTCTTGTTCCAAAGCGGAAACCTTTTAAGTGTGTGCTGGCCAATATATACTGCAGCAGCTGCTAGCATGGATGGACGCTACTACTAGCATGGATGGACGGTATCTCAACATAACATATTCCACAAAGCACAGTTCAACTAGAGAGGAGGACATCATCTCCAGCTACAGAACCACAGAAGAAGAGTCTAGTCACGTCATTATATTCATAAACATTAACATTTAGTTACACAGCAACATATAACCCAAACTACAGACATCAGATATGTAACCTACAAACTACAGATTGTCCACAAGGCACTACACCCAAATTTTTAACATTGTAAATACCGGAGTGACCTGTATCCTAAATCGAGCTTCCTAATTGGCAAAGATTTTGATACATGGAATGAGGCGAGGCTTACATACTTTCGTATCAGCTTGAGCTACCTTGATAAATCTATTCAAGAAGACATAAGGAGATGGTACAGACATATTAAATTGCAAGGCCCTGAGCATCGAACGCTCCTGCAACCATAGGGAATTTATTATTGATTAGCCAGCATAAAAGAGAAAACACAAAGTCTTCTTTGGAATTCGAGGAAATGCATTAATTTTTTTATCATACCATCTGCAAAACATCATTTTCTGTATAAATATTCTGAAAATCCTGAACAGAAGGAACATTGATCTCCTCATATTTGCATGGCACAAGCATGATAGCTATTCCAACAAGCTGCAACTCAGTTCTTCTTATGTCTCTTTGAGATGAAAGATATCTGTCCATGAGATTGAGTGCCAGGAACAGAGTCTCAGACATGAGGCCATATTCCCAGTGGACCTGCAGAAACAGGAACAAAATGACATCAGGGCTTTCAATGGAATTCAAATTTTAAGAAAGATAAAGATCATTTTGTCATTTGTAGAATGATGGAAAGGGTTGACCTCAATAATCACATGTAGTTTGGAGGAACGCAGCTAGGGGCCTGCCATTAGTTCCACACTGAGTTAGTTACCCTCGACCACTTACGATATTTTGCATGTGAACCAGAGCTGACATTGAGTACAATCGTAGGACTTTAAAACCACACTCATCTAAGAATTTAAATGTGTAGTAAACATGTCAACCGATATTAAAACAAGTAATTAAGATTCTAAATCCTGATATGCTAATTGAATAAACACAGTAACATGATCTAGGAATCTAAAAAGAACGACTCAACCTATATCGATACATCAACTTATACTGTAAATTCAAAAGATAAGAGGTCGACCTCTGTTTCGCGGTATAATCTAGACAGGTCTTTTATATATTCAGAAACCGCCAATGGGTTGCCCTCATCGCCTTCGTCAATGTTATGCACCGGCTCCTCTTCCTCTATTTCCATATCAGAGCTGTCGTCTATATCCTCCTGCTATGAAATTGAAAATTATATGCTCTTAAAAGTTAAAACCTGAATTGGGTGTATATTAGAAGCAATCATATGCATGAAGGGGCAGCCTTCCAAAAACACATACATGGTAGCTATGTAACTGACCTTGTCATCAACTGATGAATCAATCTTCAACAATGCTGCCCGAGGCCGAGTGATGATTCTGGAAGGGCCAGATACAGATGCTAGTACATTGCAATCCTCAATCCTCCATTGACTTCTCAACATGAGGCTTCATGTTGGGTTTCTCCTTTTTGGATGTCATTGTTCTTCGCTTCTGGGCTCCCCATTGCATATGCTGCTCAGCTACTGGGGCAACCTGATTACACACACAGTACACACAAATGCCAATATAGAGCAAGCCATACATAGATTGAGTATGGAAAAAACTCATTGTAGGAAGATCGAAAATGATCAAACCTGTGGCAGTTTTTTATTTTTGGGCAAAGTACCATCGAGTTGCCTGGAGAGAAAATCAGAGATAGAATATCAATTACTAAAGGCTTTGTGCTTAGAGCTAGGAAACTCATTCACATTGATTCAATGAAAATTCAGTCCTCACCTTGGGACTGGACTATTAGCGACTGTAGTAGACTTCTTATCACCAACGGCATGATTCCTGAATGTCAATCGTTTCACACAGTTTTAAAAATGGGGAAAGGTTTTTTCTAAAATACTAAAGTTGATGATGGTTTTGATAGAAAGAAAATGCATACTCTGCTCTGGCTGCTTGTTACGCTAATAGGCGTATATATTTGATATTTTGGGAGCCAGACTTGCTCAAGAGGATTGTCAAGATTCACCATAGTCTGACATTTGTACAGTTGGGATCTATTTGATCGTAGTCTGATCTTTAAACTAATTAAACTAGGGATTTAAGAGTGGCAGGATGGAGTCATTCCAGGTAGATTTCAGTTTGAGTTCAGTTACAGTTCCGAGATTTGAACGACGCGTGTAGCTCCCCTTGCGAAGCATGACATGTGGGTGGCAGGATGGAGTCATTCTGCGTATAGTTCAGTTACAGTTCTGGGATTGAATGACACGTGTAGCTCCACTCGCTCTGCATCATGGGGTTTGACGACTATATAAGAAGTAGCACAACCAAGTCGAACCGCGTAACTATTAGGTAACTCTATTTTCATTTTTTTTTGTTTTTAAGCATGAACAATATTTGCTTGCAATGTTTTATTAGTCTAATTATTAGTTTCCTGTGGAGTGTTGAAGTAGTATTGGAGTTTTGTGAAAAGTATTGGAGCAGTATTGCACTTCGAATCACAAGTAAGCTATATTATCCTATATTGATTGAATGTATAATTCCTTTTTAAACAGTCTATTAAATGCAACCTTTAGAGGTAAGCTCCATAAACAAGTTCGGCTTATGTTTTTGAAACCCTAAAGGGCATAAATCTTAGCTTAGCGTTATCATTTCATATCTGAATGCTGCACATTTAAGCCATTGACATGAAATAAATACTATATCTTATGGCCTCGGGCGATTGTAAATATAGGATTCATAAACATATACTAAATCTTTGTACAAGATACCTATTTTTTCAAAACCCTGTAGATTTGTTGTGCAGATTTATGCAGTCTCTGCTTTTGGAAATATAAATATCCCTCGGGTATGCCTAGGGTCGCTTTGATAAATTACCTCTTGACACGTCGATCTCCTGGGGAGGTTTTTGCACAGTCATCATCTGAAAGTTTCACAGGGCCAATTCAGAGAATTATCCTCTGACAAATATAAAACTAAAGTCTTCAAAAAATAATAGGTTGTCAACTAATGAACTTGTGCTTGAATGCATGTACATCTCCGCCTTACAGTAACACAAAAGGCAAATTTATATAAAATTACCTTGGCTACCAGAGTTGGCCAATGAATTTAACGAGTTATTCCTCTGCCGTTCATTGTATCCCGCCAACCTTCTCCTGCAACTTCTCTCTGCGTCGTCAAATTCTGTTATGCCATGGAATCCAACCCTTCAATAATCCATTTCCTTCACTTTTCACAGAACCCTCAGCCAAAGGATTCTAATGAATCTTGACATCCAGAGGAAACTGTGCCTTATGATTGCCTAAAAAACTCCTGTCGTTGATGACTTCAATAAAATTACCAGTAGCCATGAGAGGCTCAGACAGGGGCGAGGACTCATGAACCATGTTTGTCCCACGGAATAACTCCTTCCCAATATTATAACCCTTTTCTAAACAAACCCATTCAGCCATGGGTAATCTCTCATACCTATCCCCGGTCGTACTGTAAAGCCTTGTGCAACCTTCCGAGTCCCAAGGACTCTTTAAATGGATCCAACAGACCCGCATCATAGAGCCCCTGAATCAAAGTGATGTAGGTAAAAACATCTGGGGCCATCCCTTCTCAACCATGAGATTCTACATTTCTATGGAAAAATTGAGCTCACCCATTTTACACAGCCCATCAATCAAAGAAATGTAGATGACAACATCGAGCTCGCAAACTATGGCCACTATCTCGTTCACAAGACCAACAACTTCAGTAAATCTACCCTACTGACAGAGCCCGTGTAAGTGGCATTATTGGGAAGGCAGCCACTGATAATCATCTCGTCCAGGAATTCAATTGACAATGCCTTGCTCGATCGCATTGGATCTTGTCATTTAATATGATATGAAATATCTTGGAGGCTGGTAGAGGTCGAAATGAGAAAACTTAAAAACCCCATTTTAAATGACTTGCAAATTAACAAGCCTCCAACAAGTTTCCCCTTGCCGACAGTCTAGGAGGTCACCCGCCGTCAATCGGTAACCTTGCTAATAGAGCTCGTGTAAGTGGAATTATTGGGAAGGCAACCACTGATAGTCATCTCGTCCAGGAATTCAATTGACAATGCCCTACCCGATCGCATTGGATCTTCTCATTTAATATGATATGAAATATCTTGGAGGCTCGTACAGGTCGAAAGCCTAAAGTGTTGATGCAGATTGATGCCTGTATCTTGTTGTCATATCTGTCTAATGTACAAGGTGGTAAAACCAAGTTTAGGTCAAACGAAGTTGAGCAAACCCCCTACCAGCTAAATTCCATGGGGGTTTCGTATCTTGTAGTTTTCCCGACTCGGGCTTTCCCAAATTTAATATCCTGTTAATCATATCGTCCAGGAATTCAATTGACAATGCCCTGCCCAATCGCATTGGATCTTCTCATTTAATATGATATGAAATATCTTGGAGGCTGGTACAGGTCGAAATGGAACTCCCATTTGTTCGTTGTATGATTCAAGACTTGGAACTCCCATAGAGGACGTGAAAGGTCGAGGGGCTTGAGGGATAATTTATAGATATAGCCATCCACCCAGGTTTGATCAACATCATCAATAATTAAAATGTGGTCATCAATGTTAACTCGTGTTTTCTTCCATCGTAGTATTCCCTTATCATCCTCCTTCTGCAATTACAATACAACGATACTCGGTCGAGAATAACACCTTTCGTGCGGGTATAAAAGAAATTAATTCAATGATGGTTGAGTGAGCCCTATAGATAGTAGGGCCCAACCTTGTTTTAATGCTCATTTTGACCCATATACACGCCATGAGATGAACACCTAAGGATCCCAGCTTGACGAGACGTCATGTCTTGGATTCTGTCATCATGAAGGACCAAAATCTTCTTGACCAAAATCTTCTCGAGAGGATAAATATCATGTGCAAAATATTCTTGAGAGCAGAAATATTATGTGTAAAGTTTTTATAATGGTTGTCATCTTATTATTTATAAAAATATATTTTAATTCATAATAATGATGGGTTTTAACTTTTATTGAAATCAATTGTAAAAGAACAATTTGGTGTTTTCTTAAAGTTTTAATTATCATGTGCAAAATATTCTTGAGAGCAGAAATATTATGTGTAAAGTTTTTATAATGGTTGTCATCTTATTATTTATAAAATTCTATTTTAATTCATAATAATGATGGGTTTTAACTTTTATTGAAATCAATTGTAAAACAACAATTTGGTTTTTTCTTAAAATTTTAATTATGTTGTAGGAAAGCTTTAAGAAAAGTATTGCTCTATTGTTATAAATGTGAATAATCAATTGTGATGAATAAAATGTAGACACAAAAATTATTATAATAAATATTTTAAAATTGTTTTAATATAAGTATGTAATACATATTATTAAAGTGATTTTTATAATTAATTATTTTTAATGTTATAATTTAAATTAACAATTTTTTATTCAACAAATTTTGTATTTTATTATTTATTGTATAGTTGATAACCTTATATTATTATTTAAAAACATTAGATTTATAAATATAATTCTATTTTAATAACTGTATAAAAAATAAAAAAATTTCATATGGTAACACAAGTTTTTTATATATATAAAAGCTCAGTAAATATATCTTATTTTTTTATATAAAAATTTAATTTCTTTCATTTTATAATCTTTTACTATAATATTAATAATTTTAACCTTTTTATTTTTAAAGTTTACATTAATCTAAATAATCTTTTAAAAAATAGAAAGAGGATAATTGTTTTGAGTGAGTGTTAACAATCATTATCATTATTATCATATTTTTATATGTTAAATACTTTACTACTACTATAAAAAATCCTTAAAATATAAAGTTTTATTTTTTTACTACATTAAATTTAATTAAATATGTTATTTTAATATAATATAAAATTATAGGTTTATAATATATAATTAATGATGATGATGATGGTGGTTAACGTCCCCTGAGACCAAAATTTGGTCTATCGGACCCTGAAGAAGAAAATTAATTAGTTTGTTTTAAAGTGATATTTCTATGATCAAAGAGTTTGGAGAGAAGCGCCCCGAGCTTACTATAATTTTGACAAGCTAAAAGGCTAGGAATGTCGGTATTGCAACAAAGATTATGAAACTGGGATCTAATGTGGTTGTAAGCAGGGCACTCTAAGAGGAAGTGATTTTCATCTTCAATGTTCTTACTCTCACAAAGGTGGCAGATCCTTTCTACCCAAGGAGTTTAAGGGACTGTCCAACGACCAGTTTCGCTGTGGAGCTCATGCGAGTTCGTTCTTATCTTAGCTATATTAATTTTTTTCTTAGGACTGATTAAAACAGAGAGATAGTTTTGATCTTCAAGAGTAGGGTTGATGACCTCCTTGTAATATCTTAATTTTCTTTTGGCCTCTAAATCTTTCTCACACCACAATTTTTCTTTAAACTTAGAAGCAATAATATTTTTAATGTTATTAATATTTTGCAATGCAACATTTTCATCGATCTTCGAGTGATTTAACCAAGACCTGGTATCTTTATACCACCCACGCTTGAGCCTTAGGTGATTTTGGTTGGAGTTTAAAGCTAACTTAGGGAGTCTATGGTCTCCCATGTTATTGATTTTGTTCTTGTACAATAGGAGTCTAGTCATGGCTAGGCTCTCGATGGGGGAAAGACCCACTTCTATAAGGAGAATAGGATAGGGTGTATTGTTTTTTATTTTGAGGTTGTAAGTTATAAAACACTTCTGTATTTGATCGATCTTTCTCTAAGATTCTCTAGAGATGCTGCAACGCCAAACCTCACACCCATACAAGATAACAGGAGTGACTAGATTTTCAAAGAGGAGCTTCTTTTTATCCCACATCACGAGGTTTACAGCTTTACAGTTATTTTCAAGACCAAAGTAAGCTTTCCACCCTGCGTTAATCCTTTTCTCAATGCTATAGTTCCAGTTGAGCTTGTGATGAATATCAATTCCTAGGTACTTGTAAGAAGACACTTCCTCCAAGTTGCTATTGTCATACACAAAATTAGCGTATGTGTCCTTCTTGGATATGATAATCATAACTTTTGTTTTGTCAGTGTTAACAGACATACCCATTGTAGAGCAGAAATATTTAAGAAGACGAAGTTGTTTATCAAGATCAGAAGAACACCTTGCCAGAAGGACAATATCGTCAGCATAAAGAAGAAGGATGATGACTATTCCAGCTAAGATTGTACCAGCACAGCCTACTTCTTCTAAACAACCCTCTAACTTATCAATGTAAATCCCGAAAAGGGTAGGGGAGAGGGGGAAACCTTGTTTAACTCCGATATTACACTTAATATCTTTCGACCACCCCTCATTGCTTTTAAACTTGGCAATTACATTCTCGTAGAGCCTTATTGTAGCAGCTCTTAGCTCGAAAGGAACCTTAACCTCTTCTAACCTATTCCAAAGGTTATTTCTAGGTACCGTATCGAAATCCTTTCTAAAGTCCACAAAGCAGCAAAAGAGATTGGATTTGTCATTGCGGCACTCCTCCATAATGATCCTAAGCGTAATAAGGTGGTCCGTTGTTGAGTGATGCCTTCTAAAACCTGCTTGACCTTTAGCCCTCTTACCTTCACTTTCAAGCCAAATGCTGATCTTCTTTTCCAAAATAATACCATATAACTTGGCTAAGAGGGGGCTAATCATAATAGTCCGATAATTTGAGGGGTTATTTGTATCCCCGCTTTTAAAAATAGGGATAATGAGGCTCTGAGTCCAAGGCTTAGGGAACCCTTGCTTGACTGCTTGATTAAAAAGCTTGTGGATGTGAGGGATGAGGATAGGACCTCCAATTTTTAAGATTTCTTCCTGGTAACCTTCAATGTCCTTATCTTTTCCATTTGCTAGACGCTTAACCCCAAAATCTATGTCTTCTAAAGAGAAAACTTCTTTCGTTGTGAGAAGGGTTTCAAAGTTGTCTATGACATTCGGGGAGTCATAAAGCTTTTGAAGATAGGAATTCCAGTCGTGCAAAGAAATTTTATTATTATCTTTAGTTTTTCTAGTCAGAATCTGCCTCCAGAATTTCTTAGGAGCCGTCTTAGAGAGGTGTAAGAGATTGTCTTGCCTTTTGTGAATATACTGCATTTTTTTTCTTTTAGTAAGGGCTTTGTATATCTTTATCTTGTTAATTTTAAGAGAATCATCAAGAGCTTCCCTAATCTCTCTTCTCACATTTTTACAATCAGTATCATACCAAGGGTTGGTTTTTCTATTCTTTTTATTACTCGAAACTTCAATTGAGAACTTGTTGATGGAATAAGAGAGGGTTTTAGTAAAATTATAATATAGGTCTTCTATGTTGTCTGTACTTGATAAAGGAAGCAAATTTATAAAAAGGTCCTTTTTATTTCTATCAAAGATCAAGTTCTTTTGGTTATAGTGATTATCCTCTATGGGATCACTATGGATGTCACATTTGAGAGTTACCATTAAAGGTTTATGATCCGAATCAGGCTCATGGTCATTTATTACATCCAAATTTATTATATCGTTGTATAAAGAAATATCAGAAATAACATAATCTACTACGCTGCTACCAAGCCCATGGATACAGGTCATCTGGCTAGAACTAGGCCACTTCGTTAGACCGTTGCAAACTATGAGATCTTGAGAGCTACAGAGCTTGATTAGCTCCGACCCAAACAAATTTTTCCCTAAATCATCAGAGCTTCTCCTGTACCTGCTAGATAGAGTAGGTCTTCGTCTAACCAGAGAGGATTAGGGTTAGAGTAATTGCTTAGGAGAGTAGCTTAATTATTAATATATAAATTTTTATGAAAAGAAAATGAATAAAATAAACCATATCAAATAGTTCATGAATGGATCATCAAATTTAAATGAATTAGTGTTGTTTATGTTTGAGTTATATTTTGTATAATATTTATATTTTATTTATATTTATGAGTTATATTTTATATATACACTCAACTTTGTGTTTTATAAATATCGAAATATTAACATTATTTTTTATAAATATTAAAATGGTTTAAAATACTTTTGAGAGCAGAAATATTATGTGTAAAGTTTTTATAATGGTTGTCATTTTATTATTTATAAAAATATATTTTAATTCATAATAATGATGGGTTTTAACTTTTATTGAAATCAATTGTAAAACAACAATTCGGTTTTTTCTTAAAATTTTAATTATGTTGTAGAAAAGCTTTAAGAAAATCATTGCTATATTGTTATAAATGTGATGAATAAATTGTAGACACAAAAATTATTATAATAAATATTTTAAAATTGTTTTCATATAATAAATATTTCAAAATTGTTTTAATATAAGTATGTAATACATATTATTAAAGTGATTTTTATAATTAACTATTTTTAATGTTATAATTTAAATTAACAATATTTTATTCAACAAATTTTGTATTTTATTATTTATTGTATAGTTGATAACCTTATATTATTATTTAAAAACATTAGATTTATAAATATAATTCTATTTTA
>LPNX010962458.1:31134-108054 GCA_001517045.1 Pseudotsuga menziesii
CTGGTTTTGGATGTTAGACTCATAAAGCACATGTCAATGACCTCAAAATTGCAATTGATAGATCAATTCATAAACACATTTGGATCTAGAACTCACATTTATAAATGAATAGTGAGAGTCTGATGGTTTCATAAATTATGAATTTATGAATACCATTTGAGAGAGATGTGTCATGATGTTAGAAGTCAAGAGACATGTGCTCAGCCAATTGGCGAGGCCCCACTTGCACATACAATTTTTGGATGTTACACTGATAAATGACATGTTAATGACCTCAATATTTATAATCATGAGAAAACTAAAAATGAGACATTAGGTTTTGTTTAACATGTATGTGGCTCAACCAGAAACACATTTGGATATAGAACTCACATTTATAAATGAATAGTTGAGGGCTCTCATTTAGCATTCAATTGTTGGATGTTAGACATAGGATACGTGACATTGATATGTCGTTTATCACTCTAAGATCTGCTTTTGGATGTTAGACTCATAAAGCACATGTCAATGAGTAGTTTCTTAATGTGAACAAATGAAGTTATGTTGCATCTATAGAATGTATAAAATAAATATTGTTTCAATTTTATTGGTTTTGTTCATAATCATACGTTCTTTCATTGTTTTGTTATATAGCTACAAATGGATCCTGCCATCTAGAGTCTGTTGCCAATGGAGATATTGGAACTGATTTTGTTGTGGGTTCCTTTTTCATCATTAACCTAGTTAGGATCAATTTCTAAACATTTCCAGACACTTCTGTGGTGACCAGCATTTAGAACTTCTTGGTTGAACAATCACATAACTGAAGTGGTTTTTTTGTTGAAGTTTGGCGCCCATACGAGATCGAAATACTATATAAGTTTATCAATTCTATAGGACATACGTCTTTTCTACAAATTACCAATCCAACAAACAATTATACAATTGAATGCACGACTGGTTCAAATATTTTGCTATCGATGTTTTGTTCATTGCCAGGTCACAAGTGCTACTCCATTATTAACCCATTTGAAAGATGGTTTTTATATATAGGCATGATTGAAATTGGAGTGCTTGGTTTCTTCACACTCATAAGCAACATTGGTGATCACAAACACGGATGGATAGTTGTTCGTCATCAAGAGACCGAACATGGTTCAAAATTCCTTATGTCCAACAATGTGAATAGAGATTGCAGAGAAATTGATGTAACTGGTTTCATTCCAACCCCTCCTAAAGATGCCATTTTTTTTAATGGAAAAATATATTGGCTACATATGAGAATCATTTCAGAGGAAGATGCTATATATTCCTATACTATGTGGTCACTTGACATTGGATTGAACAAATGGGTTGGTCATGCGATTCATACAGGACGCATCAAACGATCCATGTGTTTGACTATACATCAAAACTAGTTGCTATGTCTTGTGAACGATGTTAGGACAACTATATGGTCCATAACTGAAATGATGGATCTGAGGATTGGTGCATCTGCAGTTCAGGAGGTGCATGGGTTTTGGATATTTGGAAGAGATTTGAGATGGACCCTTTTAGAAGTTATGACACTCCATATAAATACACATTGTCCTAGGTACCTTCCATTTCGGGCTGTGGGGAGTTTTACTCTGATGTGTAGGTATGGTCAAATCCCATACATATATTATGACCTCAACACTTGTAGGGTTACTCATGTAGGACCTGATGAAGGATCATTGCGTCAAAGTCATCGATTGCCTATGCCAATAGAAATCCAATGTACCAACATTTTAATGTCTAGAAATTTTTTCCCTCTAACTCCAAGCATGAAAGTATTCAACGATTTACTCCCTTTTCCTACAAATTGGGATGAGTCGTTGGGGCGTTATAGCATGTAAACAATATGCAAAAATTATGTTTTTTTTTTGCATATTTTATGAATTTTGATCATCTTTTTTTATTATGTACATCCATGTAATCATTAGCTATATTTAAATTATATTGCACCAATAAATATCCATTGTGGATGTTATGTTTTTTTGTAGTGTATGTATTTTTTTGCGATCATTTTTACATTTCGTCATTTTATATTGACTAACATGCAAAAAAATGTTTCCCTTAGTCTAACACTTTAAAATTATACTTATGCTTACAAAAAAAACCTGTGTTTTATGAGTATTTTAAAATAAAGGCATATTTACATTAATCCATCTGCTAACAGATTCTTATATTTTGTGTTATAGAAATGGATATGGTCCCTGCGATTTGGAAATCTCTAGAAATCGACATACTTGAAATGATCTTCTTTGGTTTCCTTTATCGATGATTATCTGTTTGAAAATGGTTTGCAAAGGTTGGAGTCGTATTGTGTCCGAAAACAATTTCATCTCACAATGGAAACACAATCAAATGAAAGAATATGGATTTTTGGTTGGTTTTGGCTCTTCTGGTAGACATCGGTTTGTTGGTCATTACATTAGCCAAATAGGAAATTTTTTATCTCTATCTATGAAAATCTTAAACAACGAATACAAAATTGAATCCATGTGTGGTTCAATTGTTGCAGTTTCATCCTCGAGTATCTTGTATCGAAAAAGAAACTACTACATCATCAATCCATTCACAAAGACTTGTACATTTGTAGGGTCTCTTGGTCTTGGTGATTGGGGTTTCTTTACATTGTTGAAAAATTGTCAACAACAAAAATACCATTGGGTAGTATTGAAACATGTTTATACATAATTTCAAACAAAATATTTTATTTCCAGCAGCATTCAAATGCGGTGGAGACAAACATGTCCTATAGATGGTGATGTTTTGCGGCCCAAAAATCCCATATTGTATAATCAAACAATGTTATGGGTGGACAGTCGTGTGGTTTCTAGAGATAATCATATATGTATATACAAGCTATGCTGGATAGATCTTGAGAATAACAAATGGGGGTTCCAGTTTATTCCACACTTGAATTCAACGTTATTGATTAGCCTAACATGTTATCGCAATGAGCTTCTTTGTTTTATCAATGATGGGAGAACTATAGTGTGGTCTATTGAACAAACAAAAAATCAAAATGATTCAACAAATTCTTCGATAAGAAATGGATGTTTAGAAAGTGGATTGCGATGGAGTATCATGTATAATTTGACCTCGGGCATTAATCGCAAATGCAGTGGATATTTTCCTGTTGCAGCACTTGATAATTACATGCTCATGTGAAAATACGACCATCTTACTTTTGGTTTCTATGACTTCATTGATGCACAATCTAATTTTGTAAGCGAGGATAGAATGTTGGATTATGCATTGTCCAAACTTCAAAATCAAACACAACTAAGTGTTGTTGAGCTTGTAGACAACATATCCATCATTCTAAGTTGCCCAAACATGGATTCAATTGATGATGTGTTTTTAATGGGATAATATAAACATATATGGCATGTTACTTGCATGTATGTTATGCAAGTTGACATGTTTGGATGGCTCTTAATCATACTTATTCAAAATATTTCTTCCCAACCAACTTTATCGGGTTTTTGGCAATCAATGCTACATATGGAATGTTACTTACTTGTACTTATGCAAATCGACATCTTCAATACTTCATTATCATGCTTATTGGATTTATCTCTTCTAATTTTTCCCAATTTACATCCTCTATGAAATAGAAATTTATCATACATGCCATGTTTTTAATTTTCTTGGATACAAAACTTGAGTACAATATTAGTCTATATCTTGGTGATCTTCGGCTATAAAAATATTATAAGATAATATTTGAATAAAGTTCAAAACGTTTACGTATGTGTTTCTCTTTTCTATACCTATAACATGACTTTGTACACTAATATGGTTTGACATTAGCTAATTTTTTTTATGTTCATGTAGATATGTCGTCAGAGAAAAATAGTAATTGGAGCAATGAGAAGAACTTGATAGAAACATTACATCACACAAAAAACGAATCCTCATGAAAACACTATAATAGAAAAAAGGAAGATATTAATAGGAAACGTCGTTTATTATACAAAGACAATAGTGAGCAAATCAACAAACAAAGAAGAGAATGTCATGGTCATTCCTTTGCAAATGTCATTGATTCTCAGGGAGAGCCCACTAAATTCTAGAGCATATCTGATATAATGAGGAGATCAAATCGCCGAAGTCAATTTCTATCATCAATGCCTACATATAGCGACAACTGTAACGAAAAGTTGAATGAAATTATTGAACCTTTCCTAAACATACTTCTGGCGAAACGTTTTCTAATCATGGCACCGAGGTATAAGGATTACATGGCATTGTCTATATTTGAAAATAAGTGTTGATATGTACAATATAGATATACTTACATACATGTTCAATGCTTAGATAACTATTCGCAACAATTTTCCGAATCAACCATTTGATGAGCGCAAGGAAGCTATGCATACAAATCAAAATGAAACATTACATAATGATAACACCAATATAGATGAAAGAAGCAGTGGAATAAGAACAATTTCTCTTGGAACTACAAAGGAAACGAATTCCAAGTCTACTAGGAATGACTCACACAGCCACGCAAACAATGCATTGTTAAGGAATGAAGAACAAGGGTTTCAAAATCAACTCAAAACCGGTTTGCAAATGTCTAGTCTAGTACGAACTATTTTTGTTGGAACAACCAAGGTATTGTTTCACCTATCCATGACAACAACCATGCATTTGACCTTGATCAAAATAAGGTAGTATTAGATACAATATTATTTCATATTTGTGTGCAATAATTCAATGAGAAACTGTTTTGAAATTTCAGGATAGTAGCATCCATGGACAACAGCTAGTTAGTGTTGGACATAATTGTCGAAACGACATGATATTGATCAATGTCATTCCATCTTCTGGTGACAATGACTCTCTACAAAATGTCAGTCAAAATTATGTTTTGTGCATCCAACCGAAGAACATGGACTTCAATCGGGAAAGCAATTCCACACCTATGAATGATCAAGCAATAATTCAAAACTAGATCATTATTAGTAGACCAAGTGGAGATGCACAAAGGACTATTTCTCTTGGAACATCAAAGGTCTTACTCAGCCTATTCGTATGCAAGTTCCATATTTCGATCTTACCAGAATATTTGACATAATATTTAACAATGACATTTTCAATTTTTAGGATAATAGCACCGAGGATCATCAAGGACACAACATTCAAACCCCAATTCATCTCAATGATATGATGGCAACCAACCTTCATTATAATTTTCATGATGACAACCATCTGGGTCAGGTTTTAGGCGATGGTACTCAATGAAAGCAAGTCAGGAATCTACATCGTCGCAACAACAGAGGAGAGAGATGTAGGCATGTCTCATCTCACTCCGCATTGAATGCTAACGTCCATGCTTAAGATCCAGGTTTAAATATACATACATCAAGGAACATGGTTGAGTTTTTCCAACAAATTTCCTCTTTCCATCAAGCATTTCATGCCCAAATTGATAAATTGTCAATTGTGCAAATGTGTAATGTTTGTCATGAACCATACCCTAGAATGAATGTTTTCAGATGAGATGAAGGACCTATTTGTGTGAGATGTAGGCAAGAGCATGGTATCTATCATTTCTCTCGAGATAACAACATGAATCCTGGCGAACAACCTCCTATTTTATCAATTTTGACATAGGTTGAAGAAATGCTAATAGCACGAGTGAATCCAGTACTACAAGTCACACATGCACGTGGAGGTCAATATAAATACAATGGCCATACAATTAGCTTCCTGCAAGATATCATTTCAATTGTTAAGAGATTTCATCGTCGAATAGAAGACCTAGACATATTAATTGTCAGAAGAGAAGGGCCTCCATCCAAGCACTATGATTGCATTGTTAGTAGGTCATGAGTAATGGATGCATTGCATTGCAAAATACGGATGGACAAATATTACCGAGATGTTGAAGTTGATCCAGAATCAGTCGTATGTCTCCCAGACCATCCAACAGATGTCTCCTCTAAATTGCGTTATATCAACTCTGACATAGCTGACTCAGAAGATGTTGATGCAGACATTGATAGATTTGGAACTCATCGACTCGAAACTCATCCTTCATCCTTTATAGCTAGAATGCCAAATGCACAAAGAGAGATAGAAGAGATACGAAACTTTGTTAACAAAGAATCTTCTTTGTCAGATTTAGATATGGAATGGCCAAAGATTGGTTTGTCTCCAATAAATGAATACAACACAAAAGGTTTGTTTGACATGGCATTTCCAACATTTTTTCCCACCGGCACTGCTGATTGGTTGCAACCACGTTTGAAGGATGTCCGCTTACATGAGTATGGGTTGCACCTACTTAAATATTGTGATCAAAGGTTTGGAAAACATCCAAGGTTTCGGTATTTTGTATTGAACATGATAATGAGACATCGAAGCCAAGGAACAGTTGCTGTATTTGTGAAAAAAAACATTGAAGATGGCATACCTACCACAATTGAATATTTACGTAAGGATCTCATTGAAGTCCCTGACACCAAATTAGCCGAACGATTGATGCGTTTTGGTTCATGTCTTCGAGGAAAAAAGGCATACTGGAACATATTACACAGTGAGCTTACTGACATGATATCACAACTCGGTTTCCCAACTTTGTTTTTCACTTTGAGTGTAGCTGATACCAAGTGGCCAGACCTACATAAAGTTATGCCCAATTCTGCACCTGTATCTGCACAAAACAGAAATAGATGGAGAACCGATAATTTTATAAACTATCCACATATTGTTGCAAAGTATATGCATGAATGTTTCAATATATTCTGTGACGAAATCATTGTGAGATACCTTCATGCTAAAGACTACTGGTAACAGGTATGTCATTTCCTTATTCTGTTTTTTAATCTAACATGTTAGATTATTACTTGAAATTTTGTTGCAAGCTAATATTATTGAAACATGATGAGTTTCATAGGTATGAATGGAAACATAGGGGATCAACACATATCCATGGCTTTCTGTGGTTAGAAGGTGCACCAGACATGGAACAACTAAATTGGAAAGACACGATAAGAGTTGATGCAGCAAGACGATACTTTGACAATTATGTAACAGCATGGAATCCTCGTAATGCTCACCATAGGAATATATCTATTCATCGAACTCTAAAGGAAGATCCTTTGTTATTGGATACCAGTGAAATATTCAATACAAATCCCCTTGATGATTATGAGCAACTAGCGAATCGAGTGCAACGCCACACAAGATGTAGTGTTCATTCATGTTTATGAAAAAAAGGTTCCTCCTACATTTGCCGATA
Organism: Pseudotsuga menziesii; assembly: GCA_001517045.1. Lineage (NCBI taxonomy): Eukaryota > Viridiplantae > Streptophyta > Pinopsida > Pinales > Pinaceae > Pseudotsuga > Pseudotsuga menziesii. The sequence continues at coordinate 38,396 of LPNX010962458.1, forward strand.
CAATGCACCATGGGAACTTCAAGACTAGTCGAAAATATTTTTCAATGACAAAGGACACAAAAAATATGAACCTGCTCGCAACGACGAGAGGTTAAATGTTCATAACATTCCTCTTCTTTCAATATGGCGTGCCATTGTTGATTGCTAGTCGGTTCTTTCACGTCATGCAGTTTTGAAATACATTGCAAAGTATGCTTCAAAATAAAATAGAAGATCAGAAAGCTATCAAGACATGTTGACAAGAATTTCCAATGTCGTTGACTCTGACATTCCCTCTTTATGTGCATATAAAAATTTTCTTGCTAAAACAATTGTGGAAAGAGATATAGGAGCATAGGAAACATGTCATATGTTGTTAAAGCTTCTGGTTGTTATTTCTAGTCGTAACTTTGTTTCGGTTAATGTTGGCAGAAAAATATTCAAAAGAGTTTCTTTCGACTCAGATAACAACAAATTCCCAACAAGGTCTGGGTTTCTAGAGCACTACCAAAACAGACCTCCATTTATGGAGCACTTATCTTTGATTGAAACTGCACGATCATGGTCTTTTAGTGGTCGACGTCAGAGAGAACCGTGGAAGCCAAGAGATACACCTGTGATAGTTCATGTATCGCCACGGTTCTGTGAGGTTCCTAACAGCAATTCAGATTCATTTGATTTATTTTTCCTCAATGAATTACTTCTCTATAAACCATTCAAAAACATTCAGATTGATATTGGAGTCAACACATAAATTATTATTCAGAATTGGAGGATGCTTAGATATTGAGCTTGGCATGTCAATAGGATACCTTTGGGACCAGATACCAATGAAGAAGATGACGATACACATCAAGATGAAGTGGTTCATGAGAATGACATGGATGAGTGGGAGATGTTGTCACATCTTGTTCCTCCCAATACTGTTCAAGTTTCAGACATTGATACTCTTGGTCGTAGAGACTTTGACTTGATCCATGCATGGAATAGTACTACAGGTTCAAATAGCAACTTAGAGGACCCAACATATTTCATAAAAAATGCACGCTCAAGAGGATCCATACCAGATCTCTCACATTCTAGGTTGGCTTCTCCATCCTCATTTTCTAATAAGCAACGTATTTGCTTTGAAACTGTTATTGAACATCTCCATGAAGGACCTAATGCAGACCCGCTGAAGATGATAATTCAAGGAACTGCAGGGACAGGAAAGTCTTACCTTATACATTGTATTGGACATGAATTTTCAATGCATTCCATAAATGGAAAAAGCCCTCTGCTATTGCTAGCACCTACAGGAGTAGCTTCCTTCAACATATGAGCCAAAACAATTCACTCGGCCCTCAGAATCCCTATTAAAGACTTCAAATCTTTACAGGGTGAGTCACTGTTTGTATTGCAAGAAGAAATGTGATATGTTACACACATTTTAATTGATGAAATGAGTTTCATTGGGCCAAGGTTGTTCATACAAATTGATTCACGTCTTCAGGAGGCATTTCCTGAAAAAAGGTCAGTTCCTTTTGGTGGGAGATCATTGATTCTTGTTGGAGATCTTGGGCAGTTTCCTCCTGTCAGAGATAAACCATTTTACGTAGGAAACACGGCTGGTAGGGTCTTATGGAAAGATTTCAGAAAGGTTGTTACATTGGACACGGTATTTCGTCAACAAGGCACAGATCCAAACCAAGTCAAATTTAAGAGGTTGCTAACCAACATCAGAAATGCAAACCCAACAGTGGATGATTGGAATATTTTAATGTCACGAACAAATGCAAATATGGATGGTGCTGAAAGTAATACTTTCAATTCAGAAATCCATTTTTTTCCTACGAACACCTTGGTAAATGTACATAATCGATGTATGCTAAAGTCACTTGGAATTCCTATAGCACGATGCGTTGCTGAACATATGAAGAATAGAGATTTTACTGACGCTAATGAAGACCAGCTTCAACAAGAGGTGCTTTTATGTCCTGGTCAGCGAGTGATGTTGACATGTAACTTGTGGGTGGAAGCAAGGTTGGTAAATGGAGCACTTGGCACAGTTCAAAACATTTTTTTCTCGGATGGATCCATACCACCACAACTGCCAATGTATGCTACAGTCTCTTTTGATGATTACATTGGTTTACCATGGGACATCTGATATCCCAAAATTGTTCCAATAGCACATGTTGTTAGAGGAAATCGAAAGAAAATCCCATTGCGTATGGATTGGGCTCTTACCATACACAAATTGCAAGATTTGACTTTACAAAGGGAAACCATCGATATCGGTATCATAGAGAGGCAAGGTTTAACTTTCACAGCAATTTCAAGGGTAAAATCTATTGATGGTTTACGAATATCTCCATCGTTTACATTTGAAAGGTATTCAAAGATGGCCAAAAGTGCATATGCTACAATCAGGAAGAAAGAAAACAACGGTTGGAATCCATTTCAGCTTAAATATCACAACTATTAGGTTATTAGGTAACTTGATTGTTTATTGTATAGATATTTATATTGACATGTTTCATTGTTATTATTTTAATTGGCAACAAGAAATATAGATTGCAAGAGAGAAAACCAAATTACAAACAGAGTAGGTTTAATCTCTATTTTTTTATTTTCTTTTCATATAGTTGTCGAGAAAAGTTATTTCTCTATATGTCAACATACACTTTTTCAGTATGTTCAATTACAATTCAATTTACAAGCATTTGTTAAGCTGTATTATGACATAAAAATATAGTGGCAAGCATTATTTTTTGTTCTTCATATTCTTTATGTATGTGTTGAAAGAGTAACAATATAGTTAGTTATCTATTTTTTTCATAATATCCTCACAGGTAATTGCAATTTTTTTTAATTGAGTTTTATCGATTGAAATGATAGATTACGAGTTGACATGCCAATGATTTTAACATATATAACCATGACCATGCATGTTACCATTTTATGCAACTTATATTTTGTTATATTGTGTAATTTAATTATTATTGATATCTTACAATTTTAGTGCTTATGCCACATTTCCTCCAATGTTGTTTATTGTATTATTTGGTTATCATGATGTTCGAATTCATAAAACCATTTATGTTTTTATTTTCCAGATCTTTGTGTCAAATCCAAAAAGAATGGATGTAAAAAAAATCAAACATCATCCAACGGTATGCATCAGACACCTCATAGACGAACCAAGGTTGAGACGTCGATTTTAGATACATGTTCTACATCCTGGAAGAGCGAAACCTTTCCAAACCAGAAATTCAAAAGGAGATAGGGAAGAAATTTGGCATTACCGGTACACAACAAATATTTATTTACGGTTTTCGTACATATGGACAAAGATCATTAGGTTTTGGGTTGGTATATGAAAATCTTGGGGATGCAATAAAATATGAGCCTAACCACAGATTGGTGAAGAAAGGAATTCATGATCTTGGCAAGAAAACCAAAAAAAATACTGAAAAAAAAAGCAAAGAAAATCCATGGTGTCATGCCAAGAAAATAAAAAGATTGTTCAGCAACTCTCATCATCATCTACATATGAAAAATTAGTGAGAGTGTTCAATGACTCTCATCATCATCATTGTGTTTATTCACTCTATCGTTACATGTAGTTATGTATATGTGTTGAAGATATTTTATAAGTTTTAATACTATTTTGAATTTTGATTTGTTCCTAAATAATCTGTTGTCAACCTATATCTTATTTATATGTAGTTTAAATAGCTTTGTGTGTTCATTCAAAGAAATTATTTTAATGGTTTGTTATGTTTCTGTTGCAATATGGTAATGTTGGTTGCTGGATTTTTGTTACATGATTCCATTAATAAAATTGTTTTGTAGTAGTTAGGTTTACTGTTATTTTGAATTTCTTTTTGCATTCTGAAATTGATGAAGGGTTATCTTGGATTCTGATGTTCATTGGTGCCTATGGTGTCTTCTGACATTGGTTCATGGTTATGTTCTACTATGTTTGTGTTATGCAAAGAAATTATTTTTATAATTTATTATGTTTCTGTTGGTAATAACTATGTATTTTTAATGTTATTTATAAGTAGTTTAAATAGCTTTGTGTGTTCGTTCAAAGAATTTTTTTTTATGATTTGTTATGTTTCTGTTGCAATATGGTAATGTTGGTTGCTGGATTTTTGTTACATGATGCCAATAATTAAATTGTTTTGTAGTAGTTGGGTTTATTTTTATTTTGAATTTCTTTTTGCATTATGAAATCGATGAAGGGTTATCTTGGATTCTGATGTTCATTGGTGCTTATGGTGTCTTGTGACATTGGTTCATGGTTATGTTCTACTATGACTGTGTTATGAAAAGAAATTATTTTTATAATTTATTATGTTTCTATTGGTAATAACTATGTATTTCTAATGTTTTTGTTTAGTTAATTGCAAATGGATCCGAGCATTTGGAGTTTACTCCCACTCGAGTTTCTAGAGATGATTCTCCTATGGGTGCCATTTTCAACATTGGTTCGTTTGCAATCAATCCCTAAACATTGTGAAGAGCTATTGTCCACACCATCTTTTGTTAGTGCTTGGAAAAATAACAATATAACAAAAACTGGCCTTTTAATTGAACTATTGGAACAACACCAAAACCATTTTGCATATAATTTTATCAATCATACAGGACATACATCCTTGTTCCATGTCTCTTATCCAGAATATAGATATACGATTGAATGTACAGTTGGTTCAATCATTTTTCTCTCAAAATATTGTCCTGTACGACGGCATAAGGATTATTACATCGCAAATCCATTCATAAAGCATTTCTCAAATATAGGAATTATTGATATAGGAGACTATGGTTTCTTTTCTCTGATAGGCAAGATTGGTCAACAAAAACATGGATGGATACTTGTATGTCATAAGCGTACTGAACACGGTCCTAAATTTTTTATCTGCAGCAATTTCCAAAGAGTTTGAAGAGAAACAATTGGTGTTGATGGTGAACCTACTGCTCCTAAAGATGTTTTCTTTTATAAAGGAAAAATTTATTGGTTGCATGTGAAAATAAATTCTGAAGAAGGTGCCTCATATGTGTACAGAATGTACTCGCTGAACATTGAAATGAATATATGGGGTATGCATTCATTTTACACAAGACGTAGGAAACGATCTATGTGTCTAACCTTACACTGAAACCGATTGATATGTCTTGTGAATGATGGTTTTACAAGTATATGGTGCATAGATGAAATCCAAGATTTCAAACGTGGTCAACATTGTGTTCAACAAATAGATAGTCATTCAAAGGATAATAGAGGGCTAAGATGGACCCTTTTACAAGGTATGACAAGAAATATAAATATACATTGTTCAGACTATCTACCATTCTGAGCAGTTGGAAATTCTATATTGATGTGTAAGAATGCTGAAATTCCATTCATATACTATGATTTGGAAACTTGCACTGTTACTCATTTAGTAGTTGATGAAAGATCATCACTTCCAAATCACCGTCTACCGTTTCCAACAAACAATCAATGCAGTAACATTATCATGTATAAGAATTTCTTTCCTCTAACTCCAAGCATGCTTTTCTTCAATTATTTTCTCCCATTCCCTTTGACATTGTTTCACTCCCTGTAGGATTTTGGCATGTAATTCAATAGGTTTATGAGTCTTTGTAAACAAAACTATGTTTTAGTTTTTGCACTATGTGCAAATTTTGGTACATTTTGGTTTTAAATAAAACATGGCTTCATTCCATGAAGCTTTTTATAAAGGATATGGAAATTTCGAGTAGCTATGTTTGAGGTTTTGCTTCAAATCAATATTTTTATTTCTTTTGATCTAAAATAAACAGATTTATGTACTGTATAACATCAAAATTTATTGGCTATATTGAGAATTTAATGGAAACTATATTTTATATCTTTTAAATAGTACAACTAATATTACATATCTTTCCCTCATACACTAAAAGTAGTTTATCAATTGTGTTGATAGTTACACTAATATATGATCTCGTGTCCTTCTATATTAATAAAAATAATGCGATTAAAATGTAAACATTCCAATTAAATCAATAATCTCCAATACAGTCACACAAAGATTGCATTATCAACAAATGAATAAACAAAGCATTCGATCTGAACTCGGTATGGGAACAAACATTGCACATTAAAGAACACTTTTTTGCACTTGAAATAACAAAGAAATTCCATAGCTAATGGTATCGTAATTTATGATGACTTTCTGTACTAAGTTGACATAACGTAAAAGGTTTTTCAACAATTGCATATTTTAGTTGCTCAAATAACAATTCAAATAATCAATACAATATTTCACTTTCTCAAGTAACAATTTAAATAATATATGTAATTGTCGCAATTAAAATCCTAGATTTCATGATTTTAGCAATCCATTCACTCATTTACATCATATTCATGGATGCAATGCTTACTATTTTATTGAAATTGTTACTTTTTGTATTCGTTGAAGAATTTTATTTTTTTCATAAATATCACGAATCATAAAATATATGGAACTAAAATTGCTTAGAAAATTATTCAGTTTCACATTAAATACACATCAATTAAACAACTGTTGCAGTATTCGAGTCTACGAAAACATTTCAGTACAAACATTGTAGATTATATAACAATTTTTCCCACTTCAACTAATAAAGATATTCCATATTTGCTCCACAATTGACATTTACACCTTGCTCAAATGAAAACAACATAACTAGTCATCATGTAATTTATGATGCATTTCTATACACCACATGTCACAAGACACCATAAGCACCAGTGAACATCAGAATCCAAGATAAACCTTCATCGATTTTAGAATGCAAAAATAAATTCAAAATAAAACTAAACCCAACTACTACAAAACAATTTAATTAATGGCATCATGTAACAGAAATCCAACAACCAACATGACCATAGAGCAATGTCACAACTCAACTTAATGCTCAGTGACTATGATAATCCACCATAGCACTTCATAAATTAAACATATATTTGAATTATTAAATTACTTTTAATGTTGTAATGCAGTCAACCACATTAATTAACATAACCATAATACAATATATTCATACAGAAATGACGCAATCGAACACAACCCCTTGTTTATGTCAAAATAGAATTAACAACTGAAAATATCACTACACCTAATCATTGTGCAACATTACAATGACTTACATATTGTCACATTATCACATTACTCAACATAGCCATAATACAACATGGCAATTACAAAACTTTTGCACTAGTAGAATCTAATAAAACCTTTCCACGACATAGCAAATTTTGATTTGAAATGCTAACGTTGGAGTGTGACATTTCGAATGCCAATTATCATAACCCTTTGTCAACCTCCTACATACTATTTGAATGCTTGCATTCCCCAATGTATTTGTTAGATTATGAAATGAAACAAAGGCTATGTGACATTCACACAGTTTGCAATGATTTGATGTCACATCTTCGTGACATTTTTTATGTCGCATTGTGACATTGATAATATACATTCTAATAATAATGAACATATGTTCATTGTTAATACATACTATTATTATGAATTATTATTTAATTACAAGTGCTTAACTATTATTAATATTATTTTACTAACATCTAAAATAATATATTATAAAAATCATGTTATTATTTCATTGTTACTTTAATACAATTACTTTTCATTATTAAATACTATATTTTATTCCTTTCACATCAATACTTTAACTAATAACCATATTTTAATAATAATAATACATTAGTATTGTTAAATATTAATATTTTCTTTGTATGTTGTTATATTAATTTATTACTTTATTCGAGTTATTTTAATTAAATACTATATTGTATTTAATATTCTTATGTAATAAAACATTATCTAATTATAATTATTAAAATTTTACCATTATCTAAAATTTTACAATATATTAAAATGTATGTTAAAAACAAAATTATTAATACATAAATTCTTTCCAAATATTAATTACACTTACCTAACCAATATTATTACTATTTTATTATTATCTAAAATATTATAATATATTTTTTTAAATAAGAAAAACATTTTTACTGAATTAATTGTTTCCCAATAGAAAAAAAATCTCCAAACTATACTATATTTATATTCAAGATTCATAAATCAATATGGATTATAAATTTGTTGTAATATTGCCATACATTATTTATTATTTTAAATAATACAATGTATAATTGTATAAAAAGAGACATTTATTTAAATCCAAATGGATATTAAAACTATTAAGTGTAAATGTATTAAATTTCAAGTCTAATAAATTATTTATAATAATAATTATATTTTTTTATTTATATTATAATAATTAAATAAACAATATTACTCTCATTAATACTTTTTTATAATAATTATTTATATTTATTATTATATATTTGAATAATTAAATAAACATTATTATTGTTATTAATATTTTGTAGATATGTCCATGGGCTCACCCGTTACTAGCAACAACCACATTAAATTAATTAATGTGTCTGAATACGTCGATAGGCGTAAATTTAGGCACATACTTTTTATATTAATGTTTCTCTCTATAGTATGTGCTTAAATTTACGCCTATCGACGTATTCAAAGACATTAATTAATTTAATGTGGTTGTTGCTAGTTTACTAACACGAAATCTGGTGGAAGGGGCGACGACAATGTTCACAATATCTCCGAAGGATCTATGACTACTATTCTTTTTCATTGTCATCTGACAATTCTAATTCATCTCCCTTCTTTTCTCTTCTCTTCCCGCCTGCACTGATTCACACTCAACAGTAACAGCTAAAACCGAACAAATCCGAGTGAGATGACATGCAACGATTCACACCCGATAGTAACAGCTAAAACCGAACAAATCCAATTGAGATGACATGAAACCTTAGATTATGAGTGGCTAACACAAGAAATAGGCCTTCAAGCAAAGTCCTGATAAAATTTTGGTAGAAGAAGCACCTGAGGAATGATCGAAGGGACACCAGTACTAATAATCAGTGATTCATCATGGTGGGTCAACCACAGTGCCTCGGGAGAAATCTTGTCGGAAACTTTAAAGGATATCTGTTTAGTGGTTAAGGCAAGCAGTAGTTTTTTTATTCTATGTTTTGAATTTTTCGTTTATTTATTCTATGTCTTCAATTTTTTAAGGGTTTTTTATAATATAAATGGGGAAGTATTTATATTAGGTTTTTTAGTGTATAATGATTTAATGTCCTCAAATACGGGATGACACTTAGAGTATGCAATTTTGGCAATTAATAAATGTGACTCTAAATTTGTTTTGAAAATTCCCGGCTGGAATCAGAATAAGACAAACCAAAATATATGGAGAAAAGGTAAAAACTTAATTTGCTTAAGTAAAAATATAAAATTAATTTAATGTAGTATGGAAAATATCATTTTATGGTTAAACAAAGGAAAAGTTAGTTAAAAAAACATAAATTATTGTCTATTTTTTCAATGTTATTTGGAAAAAATTAATTTCATTGATTTATTAATTATACATTTTTAGATGAAAATGTCCCTTGGAAGTAGTTTGGGTGGTTTCCCACCCAGATCAATTCTTGTAAGTGATGTGATGCTCTTGTTAAGCCCCTATGTAATGATTGAGTGGATTATGTAATCTCACCTACCTTGATTCCCAGGAATATAAAGGGGTTGGCATATTTCCGTGTGAAAAAATAATAATTTAGAAAACTATTTAATCACAATTATATAATTTGAAGGGTTATATGTGTCACTATCATGACTTTCAAGCCATAAGCCCTTATCTTTCTTTCTAATACAAACACATACAATTTAGCCATAACAGAGCTTATCTTAATAGTCCTATAATTTGAAGAGGAATTTTTTCATTACTTGATAAAAATAATGGGACTCTCTCCAAAGCCTAGGGAAACCCTCATACATGACTTGGTTAAGGCTAAGCAATGATTCACCATCCACCTAGGTTCAAGTCTCAACGACCTTGATTCCTCCCTAGAATAGTAGGTGGTGTGAAAAAAAACTAATGAAGTTAAAGAGATTGTGAATGTGGGAAATAAGAATAAAGCTTCATGTATTAGAATTTGTATTAGTTTGTTCCTTTTGTAGAGTGCTTAACCCCCCTCTTAGTATCTTTTATGGTGAAAAAGTTTTTTCATTCTAAGAAGGGTTTAATGCTTCACTCCAACATCATACTTCATACAACACTTTAAGGTATGAGTTTGAATTATCCATCACAATCTTATGGTCCTCATTATCCTTTGAAACATTGATATTCATACAATATTTTAAGGTGCAAGTTCAAATCAACCATCACAATACTGTAATCCTCTTTATCTTTACAAACTATGATGTTTCTCCAAAAAATAATCCGTTCACTTTTAAAATATTTTGGAGCTTTTCATTAAGTTTGGTTATGCATTGATCTTCCTTGATTTTCTCTATATTTCTATATTCTTTTATTTTGATATTTTTAAGGAATTATAATAAGTTATAATATTGATTTGTTACAATGTTGTCATACCATGGATTAGTTGCTTGATTCATCTTTGTCAAAGTGATGTTGAAAGTGTATTTTATATACTACTTAACATCTTCGATGTAAAATTATGATTGAAGTCTTCAATAAATGTTAGAAACCAAACAAATCTAACAGCTAAACCCAAACAAATCCGGTTGAGATGACATGAAACCTTAAATTATAAGCGGCTAACACAAGAAATGCCCACCTTCCAGGCACCTAAGGAATGATTGAAGGGACACCGGTACTAATAATCATCGATTCACCATGGTTGGTCAGCCACACTAGCGATGGAGTAAGCTCGAACGGATATCTATTTAGTGGAAAAGGTAAGGGGAAGTTTATTTATTATATGTTTCGAGTTTTTCAAGGGTTTTTGGTAATCTAAATTTGGAAGATTTTATATTGATTTTTTTAATGTATAATAGATTCAAATACCGTGATGACATTTAGATTATGTAATTTTCGCAATCGATTTTAAATTTGTTTTGAAAAATTTCCAATTAGAATTTTAATAAAACAAACTTCAAAATATACAAAGAAAAAGTAAAAAATATAATTTGCTTAAATAAAAATATAAAAATAAATTAAAACAAACCCTTAAATATTCTAAGAAAAAGTAAAAAAATATAATTTGCTTAGATAAAAATATAAAAATAAATTAAAACAAACCTTAGAAAAAGTAAAAAAATATAATTTGCTTAAATAAAAATATAAAAATAAATTAATGTAGTATGACTAATATCATTTTATGGTCAAACTAAAGAAAAGTTTGTTAAAAAACACAAATTATTGTATTTCTACTATCATTTTCATCTCCAACAATGAGGATGCCAATTCTATTAATTATGTTTTTTGATGTTATTTGGAAAAATAATTTCATTGATCTATTAATTATAAAATTTTAGATGATCCAAGGTTTATACTACAATTCTTGTAAGTGATATGATGCTCTTGTTGACCATACCTTGAACTAGTTATGATTTCTAACTTTGCAAATCTTTCTCTTTAATCTTAACCCATACAATTTAGCTATACGAGAACTTATCATCACAATTGTATAATTTGAAGGGTTGTATTTGTCACTATCATGACTTTCAAACCATGAACCCTTATCTTCCTTTCTAATACAAACCCATACAACTTAGCCATAAGAGAGCTTATCGTAATAGTCCTATAATTTGAAGAGTAATTTTTTCATCACTTTTAAAGATCAAAATAATGAGACTCTCTCCAAAGCCCAGGGAAACCCTCATACACGACGAGGTTAAGGTTAAGCAATGGTTTGTCGTTGACCTAGGTGATCTCTTTGGTGAAAAAAAAAATCATCATACAAGATGAGTTCAAAGAGATTGTGAATGTTGAAAATAAGAATAAAACTTCATGTTTTAGAATTTGTATTAATTTTTTCCTTTTGCAGGGTGCTTAACCCTGCTTTTAGTAACTTTTATGGTGAAAATGTTTTACATTCTAAGAAGGGTTTGATTGATCACTCTAACATTAGGATTCATACAACATTATAAGCTATGAATTAGAATCACCTATCACAATCTTATTGTCCTCATTATTTTGAAACATTGGGATGATCCATACAACACTTTAAGGTAAGTTCAAATCAACCATCGTAATATTGTAATCCTCTTTAACTTTACCAATTACTAATGTTTCTCCAAAACATTTTTTTGTTCCCTTTTAAAATCCTTAGGAGCGTTTCGTTTAGTTTGGTTATGCATTTATCCTCCTTGATTTTTTCTAGAGACTTTATGTATTCTTTTGTTGTGATATTTTCATGGATTTATAATATTTAGTTATAATGTTCTTTCTCATAGTGTTACAATTTTATCACACCATGGACTAGTCAATTGATTCATCTTTGTGAAAGTAGTGTTGAAAGTCTATTTTATATTCTAATCAACATCTTTGATGTAAAATTATGATGCAAGTCTTTAATATTGTTATTATTAGATAAGATGTTGAAATAGTTTCTTAAATCCTTTATGAAAAGTGGAGTTTTGGATTTATAAAAACCATTTTTATGTGACCCAACATCTCCAATGTAAAATAATGATACAAGTTTTTAACATTATTATTGTCATAGAAGATGTTGAAAGTATTGTTTAAATCCTTTAGGAAAAGGTAAGTTTTCGTTTTATACATTCATAATATTTCTTGTCACAATGTTGCAATTTTGTCATACCAGGGATTAGTTTGATGATTTTTGTTTGTGAAACTAGTGTCGAAAGCATATTTTATATACAAATCCACATCTTCAATGTAAAATTATGATACAAGCTCCTTCGATGTTGTTATTATGAGAGAAGATGTTGAAATTATTTTTAAATATTTTAAGAAAAAGTGAGCTTTGGTTCTATATAAAAATTTGTGTTTATCAACATTAGGATTATTATCGTTAAGATTTCTATGCAAATATATATTTAGAGTTGGGTATAATAGTGTAATGTACCCAACCTTAGACCCAAAAAATTTTGAACCAACTTGACCCTAATTGGAAACTAGGAAAAACTAATCAAATTCTGCTACAAAAAGGTATTGTTTCCAACTAATCCCAAACACTACCAAACACTACCAAATTGATTTGAATTATTCCAAAAGTGGTATGCAATGATTCAAACATCCAAATGCATCAATTTTACCCACTTAGCACTTCTAAACAACTGTTTATGATGTTTAAACACTAGCATACTTTTAGTTAATAAACCAGAATTTGCATATTTTAAGACAAGGAAATTAGTGCTTGCACATAGATCAATACATGAGGTAAATGTTGTAGTTATTCATTGAATCTTGAAAATTATTGGAGTTTACATAAGAGGATTATATATCAGCAAAAAATCAAAGAAGATATATGCTACACTGAAAGAAAAAGACTACCTCAGAACCAACTATGAAGATAAGAGAGAATGTTGCTCCAAAGATTAATCTTGCTTCACCAAGTGCAGCCTCCAAAGCCCAAATTTGATCCCAATCAGAAAATACAACCCCTACAATGTTCCCTCATACCAATTTATGAGTTACATATCCACCATGACCTCCCCCAAGAAATATCTCCAATAATGAGTGCGGCCTCCTCAAGTATGAACCATCAACTCAACTCCAATACTCCGACAAAACACCACAGATATCTGTTGCTACCAAAAGGATTTCCAAACACCTGAAGATGAAATAAAACTAGAAAATGGATAAGTATGGATCTCTCATAACTGAATATCACTTGAGAAATCTAAGTGATTCCTCCTCTAAAGGCTATCTAGGGTGAAATCTTTCATCACCGAAACTAGATGCAATTGAAAGGGGCACATCTCCCAAGCTTGAGATGCTCAATAGATCTCCAATTTGAAATTAAAAATGACCAAAATACCATTCACATGGGATTGCACACTTTTTATAAACTCCAAGAAGCATTTTACCCCTTATTCTAGTGTTTTCTCCCGAAATTAATAATAAGATTTGGATTATATGAGAGAGTGGACAATTACAATAATTTAACTTGCTTCCTAATGTCATTTGACACCCATTATTAACTTATCCTTCATGAAATTCAGATTGGTGATGATTGGCCTTCCTTGTTCCCCCCCTTCTCCACTCAAGCGCCCTCATATGCTAAATTTAGGACCTACCCTTGTCATAGATGGCATAGAATCTATCATAAGTTTCCATAGGTGTCATAGATTCCTGTCATAATTTGTCATAGGTTCCTTTGGGGGTTACACTTCTCTAATGCACCATCCTTGGGTAATTTTATCCCGCTTCCATTTCGTGATAATTTTTGGGAGTTACACTTCCCCTAGTGCATCCTCCCTTTGCTAATTTTAGCCCAAGTAGTTACAACTCAAGAGATGCATTAATAATTGGATTCCTTCCTCCTAGCTTGGGTATTACACTTCCATGTGGCCCATTATTCATCCTTATGCATATTCTTTGGCTGATTGGACCTATTTTGCATCATTTATGAATATTTGACATCTATTAACTTAAATTGTGACCCATAGTGACTATGGGCCAATTAATTCCCTAGTCCAACTAGTTTCCACTCCAACCTATGGGAATTGGATAGGTGAGTTGAATTGCCCATGGAACCCTCAAGGAGGGGACATTACAATCCTCCCCACCCATATTTTATTTTCCTCAAGCAATTCCAATCTCGGGTGTTGCAGTACATGTTCTCCTTCCCATGTAGCATCCTCACTTGGTAGATCCTTCCACTACACAAGGTACTCAAGAATGTTCATATTTCTCAACTTCCTTTCTCTTACTCGCAAAATTATTTCTAGAACAAGGATAAATTTTCCTCCATCATATAGTGGATGAAGCTCTATTGAAACAGTCACATGTTGGCCAACTGCTTTCTTGAGACAAGAGACATGGAGCACATTATGGATCATGGTTCCTTGCGGAATCTCCAACTCATAAGATACTTCCCCAACTCTCCTAACCAAATTGTAGGGACCATATAACCTTGGTTACAACTTTTCAAGCCCCTTCCATTTAAGAGATTAATTCTTATATGGATTTATTCTCAAATATACCAAGTCACCCTTTCGGAAACTATGCTCTGTCCTATTTTCATCAGCATATACTTTTTGATGATTTTGAGTTGTTTGCAAGTTGTCCTTGAGTTCCTTTAGGATATATTGAATTTATTGAATCCAATCCTTTTCCTTCGAAGCCCTACTATATCCAAAAAATTGATAAAAAAAAGTAGGAGCTTCATATCCATACAATGCTTTGAAGGGAGACATACCAATTGTTAGGATTAACCTTGACTCGAGAATGAGTCAAAGGTGGTTTATTTCTAGCACATGGTTTCAGGCACATGGTTTGTTGTATCCCATGGTATTGGCCCAAGGTATTGTATGCAAAGAAGCCTTTGTAAGGATTGAGGAGGCTCCATTGTAAAGTGGAATATAGGTGAGAGGGTGAGTGCACTTGGCCTTGTTGGATGGTTTGGGCCAAGGTAATGAAAAAATTCATTGGTGTT
Organism: Pseudotsuga menziesii; assembly: GCA_001517045.1. NCBI lineage: Eukaryota > Viridiplantae > Streptophyta > Pinopsida > Pinales > Pinaceae > Pseudotsuga > Pseudotsuga menziesii. The sequence continues at coordinate 53,877 of LPNX010962458.1, forward strand.
GGTTTTTCCCCGCATGGTATTTTCCAGGGTAAATTGATGTGTCATTTCTCGTTTCTTACTTATTGTTAATTTTATTCTCGCATATTATTTATGTATGCTCATTATAAACCTAAGAATTGGTATCATATCCAAAGGCCTATTTGGTGTATGAACTTGTAGGAAAGAAGGATTCATGGTTCAAGTGGGAGCAATGGAATAAGAAGGGAATTTTAGGGTAAAAAACTTAATGAACAAAAATACTAATTATGGAAGATGCAAATGGAGGACTATATGTATTAGAAGGATCTATTCCTACCGTTGGGAGGAAAAGAAAAACGGTCGATGCCTATGAAGGATGAAGAATGGGGGATTCTTAATAAAAATGAACTATGAACAATATGGCTGTGCCTAGCTTCGCCGGTGGCTTACAATATTTCAAAAGAAAATACAATGGAGGTTCTGGTGAGTGCATTGGCTAAACTGTATGAAAAACCCTAATCCTCCATCAAGGTATCTCTAATGAAGCATTTTTTTAATATGAATATGTTTGAAGGTGGATATGTTGCTAATTATTTAAATTAATATAATATGATTACTAATCAACTACATTTTATAAAAGTGAACTTTGAAGCTGAGGTTAGGGCTCTTCTAATCTTGTGCTCATTTCCAGAAAGTTGGAATGACTTTGGTCATGGTTGTAACTAACTCTATCTTTGGTTCAAACAATTTGAAATATGGTGATGTTGTAGGTGTTTTCTTACCGAGGTTTTTTTTTGGCCCATTTTTAATTTGATTTGTGTTGAAACGCGAAGATGGAAATTGAAATAAGTGGTTGAGTTTGACATTGATTTGCAAAGGCTACACATGACAGTGGAAGGTAACTAAGAGACACAATGGTGGCATGCGTGTGGCTACATTCGAGATATGTTGTTTAAGTAACTGGATAAGCTTGTAAAGGGATCAATATGAGATTCTAAGACCCTACAAGCTTTGTAATAACCCAAAAATTTGTAAAAATTTAAAAATTTTCAAGCGACATAAAATCTCTAAAGTTGCCACTAAGTAACTACTAATGGTTAGCAGAAAATGAAACAATTTATAAAAGAACAAGGGGTTGCTTCTTTATAAAAACCTGTAAACTAAAGGTGTAATCTTAAAAACTTGTGTTAGTGCTGTTAATGACTTAGTAGTTGTAATTCTTTAAGAAGTAGAAAAGAAATTGTATTTTACTGTTGGGAAAGAATTCTTGTGTGTGAACGAGGATTACTTAGATTTTAGCTAACACAATTGGATTGTTGGTTCGTTACAGGTTTAGCAGGTAAGCGTATGATCTAGTAGAGTATTATTTAAATTCAAGTCGAGAAGATACTTCCCTAGCATGAATAAGATGCTAGTCTTAGAATATTTAAGATCAGCTTGACTCCAGGAGGTAACATTGATCTTATTTGTGTAGTTACATCTCCATAATATGTATTTATCACAAACTCCATAATGACATCTACACAACTACATAAACATGGGTTAAAACATTGCAAGAACAAATACTATCCAATGTTCCTCCAATCGTTTGAATATTTATAATTTAAAATTCTAAAGAACACTTGTATTTTTGTTTACAATAATGGTAATTTAAAGTTTAGATATAGAGAATATAGTTCACAGCTTGGGGCTTAACTCACTCCATACTGTTTGGTGTCTCTCGCAGCTACCTTCATTATAAGACTCTATAAACATCCTTCTCTCAATGAACGACAAAATTACTTATACTTTTATCTATAAACTCATCATTAAGTTGCTAGAATGTTATTGGGATTTCTTATATCGTTTTGGTCTTCAGCTAACCAAACATTCTTTCAAAAAAAAATTCAAAGGCTAAGTTCCAAGAATTAATAGTTCTCCTTTTGGTTATAAGTAAAAACATGTTTTCTCACAATTTCCACCAAACCTAGTTAATAACATAACTATCTATCTTGATTTATTAACAAGAAACTCTAGAATAAAAATATTCATATTACATCCTATAGTTGATCCACTAAGTATCGATACTCCATGGTATTATCATATTATTGGCAATCATATAAAATGCATAGTTTATAATAATCAAAGTTTTGATTAGAAATCATTGTGTTTGCAGCGATGACTATTGAACTGTACCCACGCTAAATAAATATTTCAAAGGACATGTGGGATGGTTCTATCCACGAAAGGGTTGACTTATAACTTAAAACGCTACTCATTTGTTTTTGCAGAGTAAGGGTTCCTCACTCTAGTTGGCCGAGTTGTGAGCTCGTGGCCATTGAAAACCTGTAACCACCTCCATGCTTGGCAGACTGCTTCAGAACCAAAATCTATGAGTTGTTTTGAGAGAGGTTGTGAGGGGGTTCTTGGTCTTTAATGGATAATGTAGCATACTGCGAGTGTAGAAATTGGTTTTTCTTAAGCATTCGAGGACTGTGTTTGTCTTAAGACTAAAATTAGTGGATAGAGCTTGCACAGGAGTGCTCCTTCATTCCGGTTGGGTTGATTTCTCATTTTCCTTCGAAGTTGTGACTCAATGTCTCCTTGACTTCCGAAGAGGTGCCAAATGACCTTAGGTGGCCAGTTTCCTCAGCTTCATTCATAACAAGAAGCTTAACAGGTAATGAACGATTTCATTTTTCAGTTAGTTTTTAAAAGGGTTTAAAATTTAAATAAAATTTGTAACAATAAATAGTTTTATAAAAATTGCATGTCCTCCTCCCGATTCTGCAGGTTGGAATGAGCTTTCTCCTTCAACGTTCCATGTGACCATACTTTCAGTAAGCCCCGATTGCAAATGAGGGTTTTGTTCTTGCAAAAAGATGTGGTGGTTGGAAGATAGAATCTTTGCAGTTGGTTAAGGCGCGGCCTTGGTTTACATGCTAGCTTGTTGTTTCTTGCTTGCTTGTTTTTTTTTTGTATAAGTTCTAAACCCTAGAGGGTGCTTTGTGTAGGGAAGTTGAAGGCTATTGTAGCCATGATATTATAGTTTTTATGACAGTGCCTTTATGGCCTAGACAATTTAAACTTCTTTTACTTTCTTGATAGAGCTCAGCTCTAAGCTATAATGAGGTTGTTGACCTATGTCTGGTTAATTTTTAGTTTTTAAAAATGGGTTTTTAAGGTGAAGAAGCACTGTTAATCAGTCAAGACTTGTGAACTGATTAAGGGTTTTTACATGTCATTAATGAATAGTTATTGTTTGATAGATATTATTTTGTATAGTTCAGTTTTTTAAAAGGCCTAAGCCTCAATTTTTAATTCTAAAGACCATAAGCCATTACATCCTATTTGAATCAAATTGTTATAGTATTATTTTAATTTATCATTATGTAATTATAATGATTTACAGTGCAAGGTTTTATGGGAAACTTTACTATTTTAAAGAGTATTATTAATACTTAGTTTTTTTAATTTTTTTGCTCAGAAGAGTTAATATTTAAAATACCCTACAGTTCTGTAATGGAATAAATCTTACATGATAAATTTTTAATTCATTTTTCCTATTTTTCCTTCCATGGTTTTATAGCTGTTAAAATTCTTATAAAGGAAAATTAGGGTAAAATACTGCAAGTTTGTGAATAGGATGGAACCTGTCCTTCATAACCCTGGGTAATTACCTTGAGGTTACAGTAAAAACATCTTTTTTTGATACAGAGACAAATATTATCTTGGAACAAGTTATTATAAGAAATTATCGAGTACTACCTAGTTCTAAACCCTAAGTGATAGTTTGTTTACTATTCTTATGTTTATTTGTTTAACTTTACCTATTGTTTTTATAATGAATAATAGTATTAATAATATTTCTATGGTTAGTATGATTACTAAATATCTTTATATACATATATTCAGTTGTTGTCTGAAGAAGATACATTCAATAGATAGAGTGTTTACTGTTGTTTCTAAAGAATGAATCATATGTGAACAATAGAAGAATTTAGTTACATTTTTCATTCAGAGTTAAATAAGAATCATCATATCTACTTAATCACCCAGGTGTACTAGAGTAATTCCTATATCAGGCGTGGAAAAATACAGTATGGTAATCTATTTCTATTTATTTCTCATTTAGCATATATAATACTATTTCTAACATAATCTACAAATTACTAAGTCCATCATAACACAATTACTCTTTTCTTCATAAACCCTAATAAAATACTAACAAGCCTATATTTAAAAACTAGTAAACATTTTACTGAAGACAGTAATAAATATAATAACCTGAAACAATTAGAACCTGTTAATGGTGATGTGACAACAGCTTAAGGAGGCTGTTCCTCCCAACGAACTCTTAGAGAAAGCTTAGGCTGCACTTCCTCAGGACCCCCGAGCATGCTTCTTGGTCCTCTTGGTAGAGTACTGGGTGAAGGATGTATCCTTAAGACCTTCTGTCACCTGATTGGTCAAATTACCTCAGTAATCCAAACCTGCTCACAGCAGTAAGAACTTCAGCCTAATAGCTGCATAAATTCAGTCTCAACAGTTAACCCCTCAAACTCACTTCAGTAATCCCCTCCATTGAATTTCTCATGTGCACTTCATTCACCCTGAATGATCACTTCACAGAATGAGAAGCATCAATTGTCTTCAATGGGAAATTTTATAGAAATGCCTAGGTCTTCTAGGTCAGTTTTCACTTAATGAGCCACCTGCTCCAATTCCACTTTCTTGGGGAATCATGACCACAAATATAGGGAAGTTGGCACCTGCAACAGTTGGAAGTAGTTTGAGGATGCTGCCACTTGTCAGTAAACTCTCCACCCAGTTTCCTCCACCAAGTGACCAGTTAACACTCTTTTAACATCTTCCCTAAGTTGTTGTCTCATCATTTATTTATTTATAAATAAAATATTCTAAATTACATTAATTATTCTTGACCCCACTTGGTCATCAATTACAAATTTAGCATAAAATATAACACAACGTTCCTCAATAACATTAAATTGTTTTTGCAAATTGGGGCATGTGACATACACACTTCCTTAATTTATAACATCGTCCTCGATGTTATTTATTCCTCGTCCTCAAAGTTCCCCTAAAATAGAATTGGATATGCATCCCGCATATGACTTTCCAATTCCCAAGTGGCTTCTTCTGGACTAAGGTGCTTCCATTGCACCTTCACCTGACCAATGGTGCGATTCCGAAGCGAGATCTCTCTCCTTTCAAGGATACAATATGGTTCCACCAGAAAATATCCTTCGGGTTCCACCTGCACATCATTCCAATTAATAACATGAGTAGCATCATGAACATATTTTTTAAATACAGAAATGTGAAAAACATTGTGAACTCTTATATTTGGTGGTAGAGCTAACTGATATGCTACATGTCCTATCTTGGACAGTATTTCAAAAGGACCACAATATTGAGGTGCTAGCTTAGCATAACTACCTAGACTCAGAGAACTTTTTTTGGGTCTCACCTTAATAAAAACATGTTTGCCTACCTGGAACTGCTTTGGAGTTCGTTTAAGGTTTTCTTGGATTTTCTATCGATCTTGCGCAATTTTCAAATTAACTTGTACATGTTTTACAATTAACTCCCTCTCCTTCAATAATTCATGTCCTAATACTAACCTGTCCACTGGATTACTCCAAGAGATGGGAGTATTGCATTTCCTTCCATATAGAATTTCGAAAGGACTATACCTAGCTGAAGCTTGATAATGATTATTGTAAGCAAATTCTACCAAGTGTAAATAATCTTCCCATTTACTTGGCTGCTCCTTTACGTACATTCTGAGTAGATCCTCCATTACCTGATTTACTCTTTCAGTGTGTCCATCAGTTTGAGGATGGAAAGAGGTACTAAAGTTTAATGTAGTATTTAATCCTTTAAACAAAGATTTCCAAAAATTACTAGTAAATTTAGGGTCTCTGTCTAAAACTATCACCTTCAGTATTCCATGCAATCGAAAAAATTGTTTTAAGAAAAAATCAGCAATATTTGCAGCTTTATAAGTAGTTTTTATAGGTATAAAATGGGCTGCTTTACTCAATTCGTCAACCACTACCATTATTAAGTCTTTTAAGTTCTGATTTCTAGGTAATCTCATGATTAAATCAAGGCTAATTATCTCCCATTTTCAGCTAGGAATAGGCAATGGCTGAAATAGCCTAGCTGGATGCTGATGTTCAATTTTTACTTGCTAAAATTTGAAGCATCTAGCAATATATTTTGCCTTGGTCAGAAATAATCCTTTCTTAGCATGGTTATAGTTTTTTGATAACCCAGATGCCCTGAATAAAGAGTTTTATGAATTTTGTTTAAAATTAAAAGCTTAATCCTAGGTACATTAGGTACGTATAATTTGTCTTTATACAGTAATAATCCTTTTTCATTCAAGCTATACACTGTACTTAGACTTTCTATTAAATTATCTTTTACTTTTTCTTGTAATTTTCGGTAATTTTCATCTTGTTTTATTCCAGCTTCAGGTTGTTCTTCCAAGTCTGTTGTATAAGTGCTAATGGCTACTGTAAAATTCAAATTTTCATTTCTACTTAATGCATCAACAACCTTATTCTCCTTTCCTTTATATGTTGAATTTCAAAATAGTATTCACTTAGAAAAGCTAGCCACCTAGCTTGCCTAGCATTCAAGTTAGGTTGATCTAACAAGTATTTCAATCCTTTATTATCTGTCATTAATATAAACTTCCTTCCAATTAAATGATGACGCCACATCTTTAAGGCATGTATGACAATAGCTAATTCTAATTCATAGGTCGCATAATTTTTCTCATGAATCTTCGTCTTCCTAGACTCATAAGCAATGACTTGTCCTTCCTGAGTTAATTCTCCATCTAAATCGTCATTGCATGTGTCAATACATACTATATAATCTTTATTAGGGTCTGCAATTCTTAGAATTGGTGCGGTGGTTAATAATGTTTTTAACTTTTTAAAAATGTCTTCACACTTCTGATTCCAATCAAATTTCTTCCCCTTTTTCTGTAAAGAGGTTATAGGATTTGCAATTATTGAAAACCCTTTGATGAATCTCCGGTAATAACCAGTAATCCCCATGAATGATCGGACATCAGTTACGTCTTTTGGGACTGGCCAATCTTCGATTGCCTTTATCTTTTCGAGGTCAACATAAATTCCTTCTTTAATCACCACATGTCCTAAATACTGGATTTTATCTTTAAAGAACGTATATTTACTAAATTTTGCAAAAGGTTGATGCTCTCGTAAATCTTCGAAGACAATTTTCAAGTGTTCTTTATGTTCCTCTTCAAACTTTGAGTAAATTAAGATGTCGTCAATAAACACAACCGCAAATTTATCCAGATATTTGTGCATTACATTATTCATTAGACACATAAAAACAATTGGGGCATTAGTAATCCTGAAGGGCATAACGACAAACTCGTAATGTCCATATCGAGTCCTAAAGGTTGTTTTAAACATGTCTTCATCCTTGATTTGGACCTGATGGTATCCACATCATAAATCAATATTTGAAAACACTGTGGATCCACGTAGTTGATCAAATGGATCATCTATACGAGGTAAGGAGTATCTGTTCTTGATAGTCATTTTATTTAATTGACGATAATCTATACATAGTCATAGAGTTCCATCCTTCTTCTTAACAAAGATGATAGGTGACCCCCAGGGAGATACATTGGGTCTAATGTAATTCTTATCAATGAGTTCTTTTAAATGTGACTTAAGTTCATTTAATTCTAGTATATTCATCCGATAAGGGGCTTTTGAGCTAGGCATTGCACCAAGTACCAACTCAATAGTAAAATCTAATTCCCATTTCAGAGGTAGTACCAAAATTTCTTTCAGAAATACATCTAAATATTCCCTTAGAATTAGAATACCTTCCAATTTTAATTTATCAATGTTGTTAATGTTTTCTTCATCAATTACTGTTACGGCAAAAGCCTTACATCCTTTCCTAACAACTCTCTTAAGCTGCAAAGCATGAATCTGCCTTACGACTGTTTTCCTAGGAATTCCCTTTACATTTATGAACTTTCCATTGCTATTTATGTGAGTGAAGGTTTTATCAAAGCAATTCAAGACCACTCTATGCTGTTCTAACCAATCCATACCAATTAAAATATCATATGAACCTAAAGGTAACACATTGAGTTTAACAAAAGTTTCAAACTAATCCATAATTACTGCACAATTCTTAACAAAGCTAATTACTTTTCTCTTTGCACAAATAGCTGGCTGAACTAACCAAGAAATTGCAAACTTTTCAACTAAAAGCTTACACTTTTCTACTAAATGAGGAGAAATATAGCTTAAACTGGCTCCTGGATCAATTAAAATAGATATAGGTATTTGATTTATCTTACCTTCCACTTCCACCATGGAAGTTTGATAATCTGCTTGCCGGTTCTCTAATGTTGCATTGATCCTGGGCATTGTCCTCACTAGATCACCAACAATCATCTCCTCTTGTATTGTGTGTATGTTGCTAATAGTCTTCTTTCGATTGGGGAACACTAATGCATAATGCGGACCATTACTTTCCCAACACTTTATGGGTCCCTTTCATTCAAAATTCTTTGTATAATTACTGTGGTTGTTAGCAAATTCTTTATTCCTTTGATTATTCGGATTGGTCTATGAAGTACTTTTGTTCCCTTGGAAATTTATGGTGTTATTATTCTTAAAATTTCGATTAGGAACAAACTCTTTCTTTTTCTATTCAAAGTTATTATTTCTTTTGGCCTTCTAGTTGGTCATACTCTCCTTTTTGTGATTATGTTCATAACATAAATTCACTTTTCTCATTGCTTCTTATAATGTTTTCGAATTGTCATACTAAATTTTGTCTTTTATATGATAAGGTGAACAGTTGAGAAACCGTTGTACCTTAGGTTTCTCGTCCACAATATACAGCACATACCTGAGTAGACTTAGAGATTTACTATTTAGTTCTTTCATATTCATTATTCCCAGTTTTAGCTCATAAAATTCCTTAGCCCTTTCCTCATAATACTGTTCAGATAAAAATTTCTTTTTGAAATATTTCTTAAATGTACTTCAATTTATGTTTTTCTCCCTTATACCTTTTACTCTTTTTAAGTACTGCCACCATATATCTGCTTTTCCCATAAGATTATAAATATCCATCCTGGCCTTTAGTTGATTAGAGTAGTTATAAATTTGGAAGTATTTCTTCATCTCGAATAGCCAGGATTCTGCTTCTTCACCCTTATCAGTTTCTCCATTAAAGGTTGGTGGCTTGATCTTCTTGAACTCCTCAGAGATTTCTTCGTAAGGTTTAAATTTTCTCTTTCTAGTATGGTGGTTATCTTCACTAATGTCAATAGTATAATGAAAGTTTTGTTTACATAAATCACCATATACTTCAGAAGATGAGCTACTTTCATTTTTAACTTGTTTAGTCTTTTTATCTTTATGCTGATAACCTATATCTTTAGACTCAGTTCTTTATCTTTCCCCTTAGTATGAAATCTTTCTATTAAAATCTGATTTAGCTCCTCTTGAGCTCTCAGAATCCTGTCATTTTCTTTCTTAACCGATTCCATCTCGGTTTTTAATTCCTTAACTGTTTGTAGTAGTTCAGAAAAAAATTTAGTTATCTATTCTTGTATATGTTCTTTTTGAAGATTACTTCGTTCAGTGTAAGGAGATTCCTCATCCGCATATTCTTCCAATCTATCCATACCCGTCATTAACTCAGAAACAAAATTCTCTGGATGCATCATTCAAAAGAAAACAACATCAGCATGTTTATTTAAATTTATTGTTCCACATAAGCAAGTTGAGATACATTCAGGCCTAGTGTTTGAACCTTGTGCCCTAATACCACATGTAATAACCCAAAAATTCGTAAAAATTTAAAAATTTTCAAGTGACATAAAATGTCTAAAGTTGCCGCTAAGTACCTGCTAATGGTTAGCAGAAAATGAAACAATTTATAAAAGAACAAGGGTTGCTTCTTTATAAAAACCTATAAACTAAAGGTGTAATCTTAAAAACTTGTGTTAGTGCTGTTAATGACTTAGCAGTTGTAATTCTTTCAGAAGTAGAAAAGAACTTGTATTTTGTTGCTGCTAGATATACTGATGTTTATCTTTTGTCAAGTAGAGAAAGAATTCGTGTGTGTGAATGGGGCTTACTTAACTTTCAGCTAACACAGTTGGACTACTGGTTCCTTACAGGTTTAATTGGTAAGCGTATGATCCAGTAGAGTATTATTTAAACTCAAGTCGAGAATATACTTCCCTAGCATGAATAAGATGCTAGTCTTAGAATATTTAAGATCAGCTTGACTCCAGGAGGTAACGTTGATCTTATTTGTCTAGTTACATCTCCATAATATGTATTTATAACAAACTCCATAATGATGTTTACATACACATGGGTTAAAACATTGCAAGAACACATACTATCCAATGTCCCTCCAATCGTTTGAATATTTATAATTTAAAATTCTAAAGAACACTTGTAGTTTTTTTACAGTAATGGTAATTTAAAGTTTACATAGAGAGAATATAGTTCATAGCTTGGGGCTTAACACACTCCATACTGTTTGGTGTCTCTCACAGCTACCTTCATTATAGGACTTTATAAACATCCTTCTCTCAATGAACGACCAAATTACTTATACTTTTATCTATAAAATCATCATTAAGTTGCTAGAATTTTATTGGGATTTCTTATATCGTTTTGGTCTTCAGCTAACCAAACATTCTTTCAAAAAAAAGCTCAAAGGCTAAGGTCCAAGAATCAATAGCTCTCCTTCTGGTTATAATTAAAAACATGTTTTCTCATAATTTCCACCAAACATAGTTAATAACATAACTATCTATCTTGATTTATTAACAAGAAACTCTAGAATAAAAATATTCATATTATATCCTATAGTTGATCCACTAAGTATCGATACTCCATGGTATTATCATATTATTGGCAATCATATAAAATGCATAGTTTATAATAATCAAAGGTTTGATTAGAAATCATTGTGTTTGCAACAATGACTGTTGAACTCTTCCCACGCTGGAGAAATATTTCAAAGGAAACATGGGATGGTTCTATCCATGAAAGGGTTGACTTATAACTTAAAACCCTACTCATTTGTTTTTGTAGAGTGAGGGTTCCTCAGTCTAGTTGGCCAAGCTGTGAGCTCGCGACCATTGAAAACCTATAACCACCTCCATGCTTGGTAGATTGCTTCAAACCAAAAGCTGTGAGCTATTTTGAGAGAGGTTGTGAGGGGGTTCTTGGTATTTAATGGATACTGTAGCATACTACGAGTGTATAAATTGGTTCTTCTTAAGCATTTGAGGACTGTGTTTGTATTAAGACTAAAATTAGTGGACAGAGCTTGTAAAGGAGTGCTCTTTCATTCCAGTTGGGTTGATTTCTCATTTTCCTTCGAAGTTGTGACTCAGTGTCTTCTTGAATTCCAGCGAGATGCCAAACGACCTTAGGTGGTCGGTTTCCTCAGCTTCATTCAGAACAAGAAGCTTAACTGGTAACGACCGGTTTCATATTTCAGTTAGTTTTTAAAAAGGGTTTAAAATTTACATAAAATTTGTAACAATAAATGGTTTTATAAACCTTGCAAGTCCTCCTCCCGATTCTATAGGTTGGAACAAGCTTACTCCTTCAACGTTCCATCTGAGTATACATCCGGTAAGCCCTGGTTGCAAATGAGGGTTTTCTTCCTGCAAAATAATGTGGTGGTTGGAAGATAGAATCTTTATTGTTGGTTAAGGTGTGGCCTTGGTTTACATGCTAGCTTGTTGTTTCTTGCTTGCTTGTATTTTTTTGTATAAGTTTGAAACCCTACAGGGTAATTTGTGTAGGGACGTTGAAGGCTATTATAGCCGTGATAATATAGTTTTTATGATAGTGCCTTTACGGCTTGGACAACGTAAACTTCTTTTAGTTTCTTGATAGGGCTTAGCTCTAAGCCATAACGAGGCTGTCGACCTCTGTCTAGTTAATTTTTAGTTTTTAAAAATGGGTTTTTAAGGTGAAGAAAGACAGTTAATCAGTCAAGACTTGTAAATTGATTAAGGGTTTTTACCTATAATTAATGAATAGTTACCGCTCGATATATATTATTTTGTATAGTTCAGTTTTTTAACAGGCCTGAGCCTCGATTTTTAATTCTAAAGGCCATAAGCCATTACTTCCTATTTTAATCAAATTGTTATAGTATTATTTTAATTTATCATTATGTAATGATAATGATTTACAGTGCAAGGTTTTATGGGAAACTTTATTGTTTTAAAGAGATATATTAATACTCAGTTTTTTTTTTTGCTGAGAAGAGTTAATATTTAAAATACCCTACAGTTCTATAATGGAATAAATTTTACAACATAAATTTTTAATTATGTTTTTCTATTTTTCCTTCCATGATTTTAAAGCTGTTAAAATTCTTATAAAGGAAAATTAGGGTAAAATACTACAAGTTTGTGAATAGGATGGAACCTGTCCTTCATAACCCTGGGTAATTACCTTGAGGTTACAGTAAAAACATTTGTTTTTAATACAGAAACAAATATTATCTTGGAACAAGTTATTATAAGAAATTATAGAGTACTACCTAGTTCTAAATACTAAGTGATAGTTTGTTTAGTATTCTTATGTTTATTTGTTTAACTTTACCTATTGTGTTTATAATGAATAATAGTATTAATAATATTTCTATGGTTAGTATGATTACTAAATATCTTTATATACATATATTCAGTTGTTGTCTGAAGTAGATACATTCAATAGATAGAGTGTTTACTGTTGTTTCTAAAGAATGAATCATATGCGAACTATTGAAGAATTTAGTTACATTTTTCATTCAGAGTTAAATAAGAATCATCATATCTACTTAATCGCCCAACTGTACTAGAGTACTGCCTATACTAGGTGTGGAAAAATAAAGTATGGTAATCTATTTCTATTTATTTCTCATTTAGCATATATACTACTATTTCTAACATAATCTGCAAATTACTAAGTCCATCAATACACAATTACTCTTTTCTTCATAAACCCTAATAAAATACTAACATGCCTATATTTGAAAACTAGTAAACATTTTATTGAAGACAGTAATAAATATAATAACCTGAAACAATTAGAACATGTCAATGATGAGGTGACAATAGCTTAAGGAGGTTGTTCCTCCCAACCAACTCCTGGAGAAAGCTTAGTCTGCACTTCCACAGGACCCCCGATCCTATTTCCTGGTCCTCCTGGTAGAGTACTGGGTGAAGGATGTATCCTTAAGACCTTTTGTCACCTGACTGGTCAAATTACCTCAGTAATCCAAACTTGCTCATAGCAGTAAGAACTTCAACCTAATAGCTTCATAAGTTCAGTCTCAACATTTAACCCCTCAAACTCACTTCAGTAATCTCCTCCATCGAATATGTCATGTGCACTTCATTTACCCTGAATGATCACTTCACAGAATGAGCAACCTTAACTATCTTCAATGGGGAATTTTATAGAAATGCCTAGGTATTTTGGGTTAGTTTTCACTTAATGAGCCACCTGCTCCAATTCCACTTTATTGGGGAATCATGACCACAAATATAGGGAAGTTTCCACCTGCAACAGTTGGAAGTAGTTTGAGGGTGCTGCCACTTGTCGGTATACTCTCCACCCAGTCTCCTCCACCAAGTGACTAGTTAACACTCTTTTAACATCTTCCCTAAGTTGTTGTCTCATCATTTATTTATTTATAAATAAAATATTCTTAATTACATTAACTATTCTTGACCCCACTTGGTCATCAATTACAAACTTAGCATAAAATTTAACACAATGTTCCTCAATAACATTAAACTGGTTTTGCAAATTGGGGCATGTGTTAAGCTTACTATCTCTATGACTAACAATGGTTTTTGGAAAACCATGCAATATGAAAAATTCTCTAAAAAATAGGGTCAAAAACTTGTGTAGCAGTATAATAAGAATGAATAGCAAAAAAATGAGCAAATTTTATGAGTCTACCTACCACCACATATATGAAATCCCTCCCTTGTACCTTGGTCATCCTAGTGATGAAGTCTATTGAGATGATTTCCCATTTTTTCTTTCAAATACAAAGATGTTGAAGTAGACTAGTAGGGTGTGTCTACTCTATTTTATTTTGTTGACATGTGTTTCACTCCTTCACATACTTTAAGGCATTATTTTTCATCCCCTTCCAAGTGAACCTTTCTCTTACTTTCCTATAGGAATTCAAGGACCCCAGATGACCTGCTAGAGGTGAATCACGAGCTTCCTCCATATTCTTCTTCTTCAAGGATGATTCCATAACCAAATAGATTCTATCATTATAGTAAATGACTCCATATATCACCTTGTTTCAACCCTGTTAAAGTATTGTAACTTCAGAAGATATTCTATTGTACTTTTATTGTATTCCTTCGTTTGGTGATGTCCTTGATGTAATTGGTCATGTAAAATTCATGAGGTAAAACATCCATTGTAAGTTGCGACAATAGTACCCAAAAAAGTAATATATAAAATGTATTTTGTGTCTTCCTAGGTAGGTCATCCCTAATTAGATAACCTGGCTGACCTAGTTAGTTAGTTGAGTCACTCACCTAATGAATATAAATCGGTGAGGCGCCTCTCTCACTGTGACACACCTTACACTCAATCATTGCGCAAGAGAGAGATAGAGAGTATACCGTGGAAGAGGAGTAGCTATTCTTGTTTTTGGGGTTTTACACTGTACTTGGTTGAATTCTATATAGAGGAAGTTTTTCTAGTTTTTCTCCCCCATGAGGGTTTCCAAGGATAAATCTCTTTGTTCTTTTGTGTTGTTGTGCTTGTCTTTTTTCAGTGATCCTTTGCTTATGGTTATAATGTTATGATGCTAAATGTATTTATATATTATATAACCATTAAAAATATAACATGGTATCATATCGACCTTGAAAGACGTATTTGTGCAGCTAAAACACTGCTACAACGACAACTACTAGAGATTAGGGTTTCATTCCTGAAAAACCCTAGAAGGAAAAATATAGTCATCTTGGAATTTTCACTATAAATCAATACTGGCGAAGTCTCAGGTGTTGAAAAATTTATAAGATGAAGATGAAATATTTTTGTACCTTGTGTGCAAGTTTCATCCCCGAGTTCTCTATAATTTAGGATATATAATCCCTCCAACTCAGAGTTCCATCCTCTCCCAGAATACAGTCATAAACATGTCACCTTGGCAAAATTGCTATATCTTGAGATAAGAGGGTCCCAATGAAAATTTGAAAAGCATTACATATACGGAATGGAATTTAGTTTATATGGTCCGAGTATCAGATCCTGAAAGTGAAACAGTGACATGTGGCATTCCGTACAAGTTCTCTATGATGAACAATCCTGAAATAAGTCAGCTTGGGAAAATTGGCATAAGTCCCACTTGGTAAATCCAATTCTGATATAACATGTGGGGTTGGAAAGAAGAAAGACCGTGATACCTCAGGATGAATTTTCACACTTTGAGGATCAAATAATTCATAGCTATAGTAGAAACAAGAGAAATCAATTTTGTAGAAGAAACTGGAGAAAAACTAGGGCTTCCTGTTCCGAGCACTTCCCTCCACCGATAATTTGAAAAAGGAGGACTATAAGAATTTCCTTCGGAGGGTGCATATTTATATGTAATAAGTTTCTCATTTTGTGGATTCTCAATTTTTGACCTAACATTGTTGTCAGGGAAAATTAGGGCATAAGCTATTTTGTAGTTCTATCCACTGTTTTGGGAAAATAAGTATGCTGCTCAGCTTGCCTTGAGGAGGCACATTTTTCTATCCAATAAGATCTGAAAGATAACTAAGTTGAAAAATTAGGGTTTCTCGGTCAAACCCTAGGTAAACCAAAAGCAATCTTCCAAGCAAGCATCAAGTTGAAGCAATCTCATTGGTAAGTTCTATCCTCTCTATTTCCATTTAAGGTTCTCAATTTTATCATGATAACAAACAGTACCAAGCTTGAGGACAAGCTTGAAGGATCCGGTAACTCTCTGCCATGGAAGTATAGAGTGATTATCATACTTGAAGAAGCATGACTTCGAGAACTTTTTCAAAGAATAAGTTGCAAATCTAGAGGGAGATGAAGAAAAATCACAAGAAGGACTTAGTCAAAGCCAAGAGGATTATTTCTTTCTCCATTGGATCTCATATGTATCATCCTTGAAGACTCCCAAGGATATGTTTGATGCAATGACCAGCTTGTATGAAGGAAAGAACATCAATAGGAAGATGACATTGACAACACAACTCAAGTATGTGAAAATGCAGATATAAGAAATCATTCAATCTTAGTTCACAAATATCTCTTAGCTCAAGAAGAAACTAGAAGGAATTGGAAACAATATCGAAGAAGCATAAGCATAGATTACAAATTTAAATGGTCTTCCAAGTTTAGTCAATGGATTTTTTCTATAAGGAATATCACCTATGGAGGAATGCACATAAGAAGAATCTTTATTGATGGAAAACAAAGAAGAGATGGATGGATATGACAATCAATCCCTAGCAAGTCATGCCAAGAAGAGAAAGAACAAGAAGTAAGAACATTCCTACAAAGAATAAAAGGACTTCATAACAAGGACATCTCACAACTTAGATGTTCAGTTATGACGAAAAAGGACACTTTGTGAAAGAATGTACCAAGAATGAAGAATGGAAGGATGATATGCTCAAGAAGTACCAATCGATCATAACAGAATGATGTTTGGATATGAGTTCAAGATATGAAGGGAAGTTTTTGTAAAGTCTTCCAATTAGATCTACAAGATCAAGTATACAACACATCAAAGCATGAAAAGATACAAAGCAAGGTTTGTGGTTTCTATCAGAAAGAGAGAGTCGATTATGGCAAGACATTTCTCTAGGGGATAGACATACCTCTTTAGTGGTGGATATTACACTAGACAGTTGGTGTAATCAAAGTAGAAGAAAAAATTGAGCAACCTAAAAGGTTTAAGACTCTCTATAGAGAACCACCTATGCACAAAAGTATTTGTACAAGATTAATAGGCACCCATGGGATAACACATCTAGTTACATGAGGAGCTTGAAGATCAACTAGAGTGATGGAGATCCCAACCTTTACTACAAGGTTAATATAGAATCCTACAAAGGAAGATATGTTCATAGATGGGTGCAAGAGAAAACTTGCAACAAATTTTGAGATGGAGGATCTTGATATCTAGTGACCTTGACGGGTTAGATAGATGGATACAAAGAATATTAGTAGCAAAGGAGGCTACCTATCACTCCAATGTCCTAATGCAGAGAATACAAGATGTAGAGGGAGGATGGTGCTCCACCTCAGAGAGAGTGACTATGGTAGATCTCAAAGCTCAAGAATCTTGACATGATTCTTGGGATATACAAACAGAAAGATCACTTCAACATGTTGCAGAAATCAGACTTGTGTTTCTCTCAGTGCAACCAAGGATGAATATTACAATGGAGAAGAAAGCGATGGAAGATTCCTAAATTGATCATGAATATGATCCATAATAATTCTACTGATGAAGATGAATATAATACTCTAATCCATTTCAACATTGGATATGAAGGGATGCATTAGTGGGACACACAGATTCAAAACCAATACATAGTTCTATGTGATATGTGGTGTAAGAATACTTGCTCAGTATTTTCGATCATGAGCAAGATATGAATAGGTCCTTAGAATCAGAATATGAAGTTGAATACATTGGCAAAGACTCCAATAATTCAAGAAGACATAGATAAATATGTAGTCTACAAAACAAAGAAAGATAAGTATTTGAATTGTCATTTCTTATATATCTAGCTGTTCAGTTATGTACATAGATATGTTCCTAGATTTAGGAAGTGTATCATGCATGTTAGAGTGGTTTTCATTTATGAACAATTACTACTAATATGTATATGATGGGTAAGTGGATTCTGGTGTTGTACAACATTTCATTGCTACTTATCTAGAATGAAACCTATTTACCGACATAATGTCTTGGTAGGTATGGAAGGCATCTAGAAAGTTATTGTATGTATACGGGATATGGATGAATGTTGTATTAGCTTAAATAGTTGCATAATTATTTAAAACATATCTTTGTGCATATGAAATGTTTCTAATCATACAAAAGTATTTGATTTGTAGGAAGGATTGTATGCAATCACCTACAAGAGAAGAAATTATTAAGTTGTGGATGTACAATGAGAAGAATGATGCAATTGCATATGCACAAAAGACGAACGTTGCAAGTTGTAGATGCATGATGTACAAGAGAATAATGATACAGTTGTAGATGCACAAAAGGAGAACGATGCAAGTCACTAGATGTACGAGGCAGTAGCAGATGTACAAGAGAAGAATGATAAAGAACATGTTGCAGAAAGGAGTTGTAAAGGTCAAGTATGTTCTTACAAAGGAACATGTGGCAGATGTGTTGACTAAGCCTCTATCTCATGTAAAGTTTGAATACTTTCGAGACAAGATTGGTGTAGTCTGAAAGGACCTCCTTGAAAGAGAGAGTGAAGAATATGGTAGAAGGATGCAGTGGTGTGGTAGCTCAACCTAGGGTAGGGTACGTATGACTAGGATTGTTGACCCGAAAGGGTTAGTAAGTTAGACGAGGCTTGTTGATCCTAGGGCAATCAGTATGTCTGGCTAGGCTTGTTTATCCTAGAAAGGGTTAGTAATATAGACAAGGCTTGTTGGTCCCTAGGGAAATCCATATGTATGATTAGGATTGTTGGCACGAAAGGGTTAGTAAGCCATACAAGGCTTGTTGGTCCCTAGGAAGATCCATCTGTTTGATTAGGCTTGTTGACACAAAAGGGTTAGTAAGTTAGACAAAATGCCTAAATGGATCTACCAAAGAACTCACCGAGGTGCTGCTCCAAGATGGTCAGAGGGAAAGAAGTGGTTTCAAAATGTATGGCTAGGCTTGTTGACCTAGAAGGGTTAGTAAGCCAGACAAGGCTTGTTTGGTCCCTAGGGAGATCAATATGTTTGACTAGGCTTGTCATCCAAAAAGGGTTAGTAAATTAGACAAAATGTTGATGTAGTGGTTTCAGTATTTTCATATTGATGTTGATGTGCAAAGTTCAGTATTTTCATACTGATGTTGATGTGGAAACTTCAGTATTTTCATACTGATGTTGATGTAGTGGTTTCAATATTTTCATATTGATGTTGATGTGGCAAGTTCAGTATTTTCATACTGATCTTGATGTGGCAAGTTCAGTATTTTCATACCGATGTTGATGTGGAAAGTTCAATATTTTCATACTGATGTTGATGTGGAAAGTTCAATATTTTCATCACATTTTCATACTAATGTCGATGTGGCAGGTTCAGTATTTTCATACCGATGATATGGGAGGTTCAGTATTTCTATACCAATGTTGATAAGACAATTTCAGTATTTCTATATTGATGATGATGTGTTAGTTTCAATATTTCTATACTGATATCAATGATGATGTTTCTTCAACATTTGTATCTTTATGCTGATAATGTAGTTGTGGTCCCAACACCTTGTGTTCATGATGCTGATGTGGTTGTGGTCCTAGTACCTTGTGTTTATGATGCTAATGTGGTTGTGGTCCCATCACCCTATATTGGTAATATTTATCTGGTTAAAGTCACAACACTTTGTGATGATGATGATGATGTTTCAACATCTCTATGCCAATGATGCAGATGATGATGTAGTATTTATTGTTGATGTCGCTTTAGCAATAACATGCTAACGATGTTTTTGTTGTTTTAGTATTTACATACTAATGTTGCAGATGATAATCTGATATTCACATATTGATGTTACAGAATAAGATTCAGTACTCACATACTGATGTTACAAAAGAAGATTTATTATTCAAATACTAATGTTACAGAAGAAGATTCCGTATTCACATACTGATATTACAGAAGAAGGTTCATTATTCACATACTCATCTTATAGAAGAAGATTCAGTATTCACATACTGATGTTACATAAGAATATTTAGTATTCACATACTGATGTTATAGAATAAGGTTTAGTATTCACATACTAATGTTACATAATAAAATACATTATTCATATAGTGATGTTACATAAGAAGGTTCAGTGTTCACATACTAATGTTATAGAGGATGATTCAATATTCACATACTGATATGGAAGAAGATGATTCAGTTTCCACATACTGATATTGCAGAATATGATTCAATATCCACATATTAACATTGAAGAAGATGATCCAGTACACATAGAATATGATTCAATATCCACATACTGACGTTGTAGAAGATGATACAATACACACATAAGACAATTTAGTATCCACATACTGATGTTGCAGATGATGATCCAGTACTCAGAATATGATTCAATATTTACATATTGAGGTTGCTAAAGATGATCCAATATTCTCATACTAGTATTGATGATGAAGATGCATAATGTTGTTCCAAAACTTCCTATGACATATAGAGTGAAGAATAAGTGTCCTCAGACACACAATTTTGTTAATAAGGTAAAAGAAATTTACATCAACACTCATAAGACTCTCTTAACCTCTCATAGAGAAGAGAGCTTATTTATATAGCTCAATCCTAGACTTGAAAGTAGGAATACAACCAATCATATAATCACATGAAAATGATAGGTTTCATTTATAAAGAAGCAATCCTATTCAAAGTCTAATTTCTCACTAAAATAATTTAATCTTTAATATTACTCTAGAAAATACCTAGATTATAAAACTTAGGATTAAGAGGTCTAACATTCCCCTCTTAAATCCGAATGTTTTATATTTACAAATGCCAACTTCATCTCTGGACTTAGTGAGTTTTATTCTACCAAGTAGCTTGGTCAAATATCTGAAGTTGGATCTTTCATAAGCCTTCATCTATGCTTCAAGGAAAAATCTTCCTGAAAAACTGTCAAATCTAGATTCTGAATGGTTCATCTGAAATGACCCTGAAGAGAGCTGAAATTCTGGAGTAAATAATTACTATTTATGAACATTCCCTGTCTGCTTGACAATTCCATCATTTTCCAAGTGATTTAGCTAGAAGAGGTTGGTGTCTTCTACTAATTGGTGAACATATAGTATCACCAATTATATAATCAATGAATCACTGGAATGCTCCCTAATATTTTAACACTGTTATGTGTCAATCAACATGCCAATCTATCTTCAGACTTTTGTTGTTTGTTTCCTATTTTGAAAATTTGGAGTATACCATATTCAAACTTTTGTTGTCTGTCATCTACAAAAAAATTTCCATCTTCATAGTAGTGTATCGGAGTCTTCCATTTACAAACTTTTGTCCATAATCAAAGTTTTTTTTTATTCTTCCATCTACAAACTTTTGTCTATATTCAGAGTTTTGTTTTAGAGTCTGCCATCTACATACTTTTGTTGTCGAAACTTGAAGAATGACAACCATTATCAATATTTCTCCCTTTGTCAGCTGAAAAGTGAGAAGATATGGGTTATCATGTGGGTTACCATGAACCAATTTACCATTGTATCATTTAGATTTATCTAACCCCCCCTTAAAAGGAAGAGTATTTTGTAAATGTACCCCCTAAGTTTAAGATGCAAGAGAGTACCAATTAGATTTTAACTCAAAGTGGGCATATGGAAACATCCACATGTTATCTCATCCCGTGAGGGCCACGCTCAAAATCTACGCCATAACAGGACCACTAGAGTCATACTCAGGTACAAAAAGACTATGTGCAAAAAGATGAGTCTTTACTCGAGATTGTACTCTTCGGTAAGACTATTGTAATTTCTTGGTTGTTGATGCCCATTGCCAAGGATTTATCCACCCAAAGTGAATCTTTAACCTTGTAGGCTTGTTCCTATTGGAACATTTTTCTTATGCATGATTACATTTTCCACAATGCTGACAAGGATGGAGATCAAAACATTGATCTTACATATGACCAACTCTTTGGAAATATTGGCACTTGACACTTTGAATCTTAACTGGAACCGGTGAAGTAAAATTTTCATGAAGGAATCATGCACTCACAAATTGAATTGGTTTGGAGTAGTATGGAATATGAAAATTCAGATCATTTTCATATCCAAGTCATGTTCTATGCTTGTTGTTAATAATTTCTTCCCAATTTTTGATGATGGGATTGGAAAGAGTGTTCTGCATCGATTGTTTTGAAGCATGCGAAGTTTGATTTAGTGCATATTGTTGCATCATCAAAATGTTTTATTCTTTGAAATCAAAAGAAAACGATTGAACTATATATTCATCTTCATTGGATACTACTTTTGTATTTGGCCCACTGAATTTCTGTTGTACTCTTTGTTGATATGAAACATCATCATTATCATTGCCATCATAGAGAGGATTGTTCTGAACAAGATCTAGTTCAGAGTGTTGTCAACGCTGGAGCTAATTGAAAACATCATCTTCAAAACTGTTTATCAAGGATTCCTTCTCATCACTAGATAAGGAGTCATCAGTCACAGTTTCTCCTTCACAAACTTGTACTAGGTCATCTGTATCACATGTATCATCATGCATTTTATTTTTAAGAAATTGTAGTTGAAGGAGTTTAATCACTTTCTCCTTCATTTCAATTAGGTATTCAAGTTTAAAAACTTGATTTTCTAATTTTTCTATAGATTCAAGAAGTTCTTTGATGTTTTGATTATCATTTTGTAATTGGTTTCCTGCTTTACCCATTGTCATGCTCGCTTACACTTTCTTTTTTTCACGCTCACTTGTATTTATGTCACGCTCGCTTGCTTATATGCCATTTTTAGGGTGACGTGCACAATCGATCATGCACTCAAAAATGTGTTTTTACAATGATATTATAACAATCTTGATTTATACTTAGAGAATGGAGATTGTCGAGTTCAAGCGAAAATGCACCCAATTACAAATTCAACTTGACTTGATTTCAAAAAAGACAAGTAAACTTACAAAAAAGGACTATTTTAAAGTTACAATTAATATTGATTTCATGGTTGAATTGTGATATTTATCTTGGAATTCGTCATTGATGCCATGACTCCTTGATTGCTTGATTGTGGATTGCAGGTGCTTAATCACATATGCTTGAATGATGAAACTTGATATTTTTGTTTGCAAGTATTTAACAAGCACTTTGATTGCCTTGAATTGCATATCAAATGTGATGAAGGTTAAGTGTCACAACTAGACACAAAGGAGAAGACATGCACCATACACAAGCAAAAAATGTCTTTGATCCCCCTATTCCAATTTTAGGACAGATCAAGAACACATCCACCACTAAAAAGTAGATCTTTTATAAAAAAATTTTTATACATTTATGCTTGACACTCTAGAGTTCAAACGTTATCTTCACACTTCCTTTTACAAGCTCAAAGATCCTCCTCCTTTAAAAAAACTAAGTCTTCACCTAACCTTGCAAGCCTTCAACAATGAGCACCATTTTATCTTTCAATTATTTTTGCTGGAACCATTATTAATAATCCTTTTTGAAGTAAATGACTTAACTTACAAAAGTGAACCCCCTTATAACTCCCATGTAATGTGACAATAACCTAAACTAATGTTAAATATTTAAACCATACTATCATTGGATCAGATCACATGATTTTTAAAAATAAACCTGTCACATTCAATTATAGGAGAGCAGTGCAGCTGCCATATGTTACTGATAAAAAAAGATAATTTTTCCATCGAATGAATTGAATGGCCATGTGTTATTGAGGTAATTGGTACACCAGACACAAGGTATCTCCACACAGATCACACTATTTCGCTGAGGAGATGTTGCATGCAGATTGCATCAGTGATGAAGAATATTACATGTAGATCGATGAGGTATATCTATGCATTAGTTTTTTGTTTATACCAAATTGCAGCAGTTTGTGGAGAATGTTAGGGTCGATCATAGGGCAGTCAAAACTATAGGAGAAAATGGATGGAAAGATATAGTCATTGGCTGACATCATTGGATCCATTGGGACATTGAGGCTTAGCGACAGAGTTGTGGGCGATGATCCAGGCCGTGCCCAGGTGCACGATGGGGACAGCAACCAACTGAATGAGTTGAATAATGTTATGGTGAAAGCATATAAGAAGAATCAACAAAGAAGGAAACACACTAGGTCGACAAGAAATATACACACAGATAATATGCAAGAATTCGAACCAATTTATTACTTTTGCTCCATGAAAGATGGAGGAATCAAATAGATGTTCAGAAAGATTCTATATTACATTAATGTACATGCTTACATAGGATGCTGAGACGCTTGGGTGACTACCCACTACATTCATTTACAAAGAAGTTATAATGGTTCAGAAGTTCAATTGTCACAGAGCATGTTGGTATGTTGTATGTCGAGGCGAGCCTGTTGAATGAACATGTTGAGGCGTACCTGTCGAATGAACATGTTGAGGCACACTTGTCAAAGGTGAACCTGCCAGCTTCTGGTTGGATCATTCCTCCTTCCTTAAGAAATAATGGTATCCATTGTGTATTCATTCAAGTGAGGAAACTTGTCGACAAATTCATTAGCAGAGTACCATTTTCCTTACGCAGGGAGTTTCCATGCTTTAGCCACTTGAAATAAGGGAATGGATTTCGTCCTTGTATGGCGTATACGTCGTCCCACAATGGTGTCACAAAGAAGAGGTTCCTGAACATCTGGATGGGTTTCTTCAGGATCTATTGTCTGCATGTCGTTTTATTCCAACAATGGTACATGATATGGTCGAAGTACATCTACATTGAAAACTGGATGTAGGCTAAGGCATGAAGGGATGTTGAGATGAAAATCCTTTTCTCCAATCTGTTTAAGGATATTGTATGGACCATATTGTAAAGGTTTCATATTTATGTATGGACCAGTGAAGTGCCCCTTCTTTAGATGTAACCAGACCTGATCCCCAATTTGGAATGAATGAGGAATACGATGCTTGTCGTGTCAGGACTTAGCATTTTCATTCGTTTGTTGCAACATTTCCTCTGCTTGTTTTTGGATGTTGTATATTTGATCTCCAAACTTCATTGATTTCTCCACTTCTCATCCTTCGAATTCGGTGTGCTTTGACTGTGACTAGGAACTGATTAAGTCGATAGGCGCTAAGGGTTGAAATCCATAACAGATCTCAAATGGAACAATTGAGCAGTCTGTTGTGTTGGCGTAGTCTTCTTGCATGGTATGAGTATAACCATCTTGGAAAATTTGTTGACTACTACTAGTATCGCATCATGCTGATGTTTGGTACTAGGATATCCCATCAAGTAGTCCATCGAAATAGGTTTCCATGGTTGACTAGGAACTGGAAGGAGGGTGTACAATCCTCATCGTCGTTTTGGCAGTTTAGCAATGGTACGAATCACGCATGATTGAATGTACTTGTTGACGTTAGATTTAAGTGAAGGCCAATACAAATTCTTTTGGAGGATAACAAATGTTTTTGTGACTCCAAAATGTCTTGCAATATTGTTGTAGTGTGCATACTAAATGAGCTTATGTCGGTGCTCACCTGTCGGTACACAAAGTTATCGAAGCTTGTATAGCAAGGTGTCTTTCAGGAAGTAGTCAGCAGTCGACAACTTGTCAATATGAAGCTTTTGATAGATTGTAGATAAATCATAGTCTGACGAATACAATTGTGGCCAAGTAGTGGTGTCTCAACCCTACATACTCATTACTGTAGATAGTAGATTAATGGGTGGTATGTTGAGACAATTGGTTGTGGCATTGGCTTTGTCTTTCCAATACTTAATTACCAACTGAAATTGTTGCAGGTAATTAATCCACTTTAGTTTTTGGGTTGTATGTAGTTTCGCCTGAGTCAGAGAAAATTGAAAAGGTTTATGGTCAGTTAGGATGATCATTTCCTTACCAAGAATGTAGTGTCTCCATTGCTTAAGAGCTTGCACAATGGCGTCCAGTTCTTTTTCATACGTCGAGTACCTTCTAACAGTTTCACTGAAACTCTCAGAATGAAACGCAACTTGGTGACCTGACTGAGTGATCATTGCTCTGAGGGCATATTTTGATGCATCCATCTCAATCTCAAAGGGTTGATGCAAATCAGGTAACACAAGTACTGGTGCAATACAAATCTTTTTTTTGATTTGTTCAAAAGCTTGTTGTTGTGTCAGTGTCCATTTGAAGACAATTTTCCTATTTCCTTTCATCAAATGATTCAGAGGCTATGCAGTGTGATTGAATCCAAGTATGAATCATTGATAGAAATTCGCCAAACCAAAAAATTCTTATTTCTTGAATGTTTTGAGGAATGGGCCAATCTTTGACGATCTGTACTTTTCCTGGGTCGACATGAATGCCTACAAAGTCAATTACATGCCCCAAATATTTGATGTTGGTCATCTGAAATGAGAATTTTTCCATGTTCAAATATAGTCGATGTTGCTGTAGAGTGTGAAAAACTTGTCAAATATGTTTGACATATTCTTCCCATGATCGACTGAAAATCAAATATCGTCGAGATAGACAATGACACATTTACCGATGAAAGGTGATAGATATATCTCATGAAGGTTGCAGGTGCATTGGTTAAGATGAAAGGCACGACTAACCATTCAAACAATCCTCCCTTGGTTTTGAAATCTATTTTCCATACATTAGTGGACTCGATTGGAATCTAGTGGTATCCCGACTTGAGGTTGAGTTTCGTAAAGAACTTAGCACCTTTCAGATTGTCCATGAGTTCATCAATTCGTGGAAGAGGGTATATGTTATTTACTGAAATTTTGTTTAGAGCCCGATGGTCGATGCACATGTGCCAAGTCACGTCTTTCTTTGGAACTAAGATGACTGGACTTCCACAAGGAGAGGAGTTGGGGCGGGTATGACCCTTGCTGATCAAATCCTGGATTTGAATGTGAATCTCTTCATTTTTTAGAATGGATCTTCTATAAACAGATTTGTTAGGTAATGAAGAACTAGGAACAAGTTCAATGGAGTGTTTTACCTGACAGTGTAGAGGTACTCCGTCTTATTCTTGAAATATGTTCTCGTATTCTTCAAGAATGTTGTCAATCTGTTGTTGTTGTTGGGAGCTATGCTGGTTGGTGAGTTGACTCGTTGTTGCAGTATTCCTAGAATGTTGAGGCTTTATCACGATTAATGTGAACTTTTGAGCATGATTGATTATATTTTTTGTTTGTTTGGAAGATATCATAGCAACTATTGATATGGGTTATCTCTCTAGTACGCCATAGCATTGATTTCATATTTTGACAATCACCTTCTGAGGCCGTGACTGATATGTATCGTGTCGATCCCATAGGTAGGGTTTACTGAATAGAGCATCGGCTATGAAAAGAGGTGCCACATCACAGAGTACTTCATCTTCAGAAGGATTAATGAGTAGGTGAGTCAGCATTGTCGTGTGATCCTTAGTTCCTTCCCATCCATCATCCAACTGATATTGTAAGGCTGATGGTGCAGAGTGGTGGCAAGACCTAATTTCTGCACAATATCTTCATAAACGAAGTTCTTCTGGCTACCATTATCCACAATCATATGTAATGGATTGTTCTGAACCCATATCCGTGTATGAAACAGGCACTCTCATTCCTCCTTATTGACGATGGTCAAGGCTTTTGGAGTGGTTGAGGTCGAACCCAAGAGAGTTGATGCATCTGGATCAGATTCTACCAGGGTTTTGTCGGACAAGTCAGATGTTGACAATTTTACCAAAAATTTATTTCGACCTTTGCATTATGATGTATCATGCATGTTGAACTATGATAATCACACCATTTCCTGGTAGGAGCTTGTTTGTTGCGATCCATCTTGTATTTCTGAAATTTATTCTTTTAATGATCGGGATTTGGCAAAGTCTACTAAGAAAGATTATTGAACCTGTCGGAGTCGGCCGGTGACTTCTTGTTGGATGTTCGACCTGTTGGCTTGTTCACGAAACATATTTTTCCTTTTTGTTTGGCTTCGAACTTGATGATGTAATGAAATGAATCCACAAGCGTGCTGATAGTCAAAAACTCCAACTCTTGCTGAATGTACAGGGATAAACCATTGACGTACTTCAGGAAAATTAATTTCTCTTGTTGGACACCAAATCTATCCATGAGTCGATAACATTTGTCAGTGTATCTCTGTACAAACTGGTCTTTCCATTTCCTTAGTTGCTGCCACTTATTATACTGTTGTTCAAGGTACTTGGGTAGGTAGAACGCCTTTCAAACGTATTCAAAAATTTTTACCCATGTGTCGATGGGGTCTTCTTCTTTTTCCATCTTTATCGATAGATTCTCCCACCAGCAATGTATGAAGGTTGACATATTTAAGGATACAATGGTGATCTTTTCCGCTTCGGAGGGTTGATTTACCACATAGTAATATTCTAGTTGTTGTACCCAATTGTCTACAGATTTTGCGACAATCTTACCTTCAAGGTTCGATATGTCCATATTAATTTTCACTTTGAAGGGGCTGGTTTTATCAGAGTGAGATCGTGTTGAGGATTCCCCAGAGTTCGCAGTGAGTCTCATGAGAATATCACTGAATTGGGAAAACATTTCAGTTCATTGGCGAGCTAGTGCTTTTTCTATGAATTGCTCTGTCTCGTTAGTTGCATGTCTATTGTCTACTTCTTTGGCCATCTTTTCTAAAGTTGAAGGAAATGTATACTTTATTTTTTGAGTTTGCAAGCGTGTTTGAATATGCATGAGTTCAATAACTTCGATGGAAGTGCTTATGTAACTCAAGATCTGGACAAGATCTTTCTCTGATACCAATGATCTAGGTCATGCCCAGGTGAATGCTGGGGACAATAGTCGACTGAATGAGTCGAGTACTATTATGGAAGAAGCATATAATAAGAATAAGAAAAGTAAGAAACACACTAGGTCAGCAAGAAATATACACACAGACAATATGCAATAATTCGAACCAATTTATTACTTTTGTTCCATGAAATATGGACTCAGATAGATGATCAGAAATATGTTATATTAAATTAATGTACATTCTTATATAGGATGTTGAGACGGTTGGGTGACTACCTACTACGTTCAGTTACAAAGAAGTTATAACGGTTTAGAGTTCAACCATCGCAAAACATGTTCGTATGTTGTATGTCAAGGCGAAACTATCGAATGGACATGTTGAGGTAGACATGTCGAATGAACATGTCAAGGTGGACCTGTCAAATGAAAATGTTGAGGCATACCTATCGAAGGTGAACCTGTCAAAAGTGAACTTGTCGCCTGCTGGTTGGATCAGGCGACGAGCAGAGCCTCCATTCTGTAGATTGTGTGGACCAGATCAAATGTAGAGTAGTGTGTGTTTGGAATGTGAATAAAATATCAATAGTGGAGGAGGTTATGTGGGTGCTAAGCCATGGGCACTATTGTTCTAAATCAAGTCAGCTGGAGAATGGCTAGACTCTAGCAATAGGTGGAGCCAGGAAGCAGATGTACTGGCTACAAAAGGACTGGGAGATGATCCACTTAAACACTAAGAATTGATGATGAGAGGTTTCTAGGAGATTGGTGTAGACAAAGCAGGCATCACAAATAGCCAAACCAGTTTTCTGAGAGGGTTCATTTCACCAGAGGAAGTGTTTCGTTGGTGTAAATTGCTGCCATATTTGCTGATGTAAATCGATAATTGTTAGATCACTGATTTAATAATTCCATATCTTATATGGTAGACAAAACAGGCTCAGATTGACTATTTATGCAGGCTCAGATTGATTTGGTAGAATGTTGAATCACGCAGACTTAGATTGAAATTGCAGTCTCAGATTGCTCTATCGCTTGGATACATGACGTGTTAGCACTCTTGGATTTTATAATTCTTAGATCCACAAACCATATACACAGTTTACAATTTAAGTTGCACCATATCACAAACCAAAGTAATTGAAGATATCGATATTTTGCAGGGGTCTCGCACCTTTCATTATTGCAGATATAAAAGGAATAACAACTTGGAAATACTCTAGGATTACAATTTCTTAATGGATGACCATATCTCTAAAATATGACATGGATACCTAAACTCCTGTACTCTCACAAATTCTAAACATTGTTCAAAAAATTTAGATCTGTCAAATAGATTAATGATATCAACTAAAAGAGTTACAATATACCTCTAGTTGCTGCTAGATTCCATATTGAAGCGGATCAAATTCCTCTAGTCTACAAAAATGAGAGCGATTTCCTCTCAATTGTAGTGTTATCTTCAGCATCATATCTTGAGTAGTAGGCAGGAAACGATAATATTTGGACAACAAACCAATGATATCTCTTAACTTTGAGAACCATAACTCTCACACACTTCATCAAGAACAACCATGAAACTACCAAGCACTTAATAACTATAAAGGCTCTGTTACCAAATGAAGAATAAGTTTCCTCAAACACACAACTTTATTAATAAGGAAAAATAAATTTACATCAACACTTACAAGAATCTCTTAACCTCTCATAGAGAAGAGAGCTTGTTTATATTGCTCAATCCTAGACTTGAAAGTAGGAAGACAACCAACCATATAATCACACAAAAATGATAGGTGTCATTCATAAAGAAGCAGTCCTATTCAATGACTAATTGCTCACTAAACTAATTTGATCTTTAATATTACTCTAGAAAATACCTAGAGTATACAACTTAGGATTAAGAGGTCTAATATAGATATTCACCTGTCAATTGTACAGTTGTGATGATGATTGTTACTGATGTAGAATACCTTCCTAGTTAAGAGGGAGTGTTAAAGTATTGTAACTTCAGAAGATATTATATTGTACTTTTATTGTATTCCTAATTCGGAGATGTTATTCCTCTTTTCGTAGATGTTCTTGATGTAATTGGTCATGTAAAATTCATGAGGGAAAAACTCTGTTGTAATTCGTGGCAATAGTACCCACAAAAGTAATATATAAAATGTATTTTGAGTCTTCCTAGGTAGGTTGGCCCTACTTAGAGAACCTAGCCAACCTATTTAGGTAGTTGATTCACTCACCTGATGAATATAAATAGGCGAGGTGCCTCTCTCATTGTGACACACCTTACACTCAAGCATCGCGCAAGAGAGAGAGAGAGAGAGAGAGAGCGTATGCCGTGGAAGAGGAGAAACTATTCTTGTTGTTGGGGTTTACACTATACTTGGTTGAATTCTATATAGAGGAAGTTTTGTTGGGTTTTCTCTCCCATGATGGTTTCCTACGATAAATATCTATGTTCTTTTGTGTTGTTGTGCTTGTCTTTCTTTCAGTGATATTTTTCTTATGGTTATGGTTCTATGATGATAAATGTATTTAGATATTGTATAACCATTAAAAATATAGCGAACCCATCCAAAATATCACAAGCAAACTTGTTCTTTGAGTATTCCACTGCTGATTGGGACTTCTGATCTGCCATAGTTTCCATCAATGAGAGGGCTCATTTTCAAGAGAGGGAATCAACAACAATCTTTCTCTTTCCTTTCATGTATTTAATATAAAATTAATAAGCTTGCACCTTGCTGACCCACTTTTGTTGCCTATCATTTAACTTTTTTTCAGTCAGAAAATGCTTCAAACTATTGTGATCGGTTTTGACCACAAACTTGTTACCAACTAAACAATGCCAAAATTTGATAAAGGCATGCATGATGGACAACTTTTCTTTGTAATATATGGAATAATTGTGCTAATTTGGTTGCAAATTTCTGATTTCAAAGGAAATGGGGTGCTAGTTTGGCAGTAGGATAGCCCTAATACCTTCATTAAAAGCATCACACTCAAGCACAAAAGGTTGAGTGAAATATGGTAAGGCAAGTACTGGGAAACTTCTCATCACCTATTTCATCTTGTTGAAGTAGTATTCATATTATTTGGTCCAAGAACAAGATCCCTTCTTTCTAATATTAGTCAAAGGAGTTTTCAAATATGAGAAACCTTTGAGAAACTTCCTATAGTAATTGCAAAGACCAAAAAATACCCTCAACATTGTTACATTCTTAGGAGTTGGACATTCGAGAATCGCTTGAATATTCTCTATGTGGATCTTTACTCCGTATTTTCCAATCACATGATTAAGATACAATATCTTAGTCATTAGAAACTCACATTTGGATTGTTTGGCATACACGGATTGTTCTACTAGAATTTTGAGGACAACTTCCAAATGAGACAAATGATTAGTCCAATTATTGCTATAAATTAAAATATCATAAAAAATACTAATACAAACTTACAAAGCTTCTTAATGAATATTTTATTCATGCAAGATTGAAATGTGGCTTGTGCATTAATCAAGCCAAAAGGCATGACTGGCATCTCAAAATGGCCATAATGACAAGATAAGGTTATATTTTTCACATCTCCTTCTCTCATTTGAATATGATGATATCTTGAGCAAATTTCAATCTTTGAAAATAACTTGGCTCCATGCAGCTCATCCATTAGCTCATTAATGTAGGGAATGGGGTATCGGTTCTTGATGGTCTTCTTCTTGAAGGCCCTCTAATCTATGCACATTCTCAATGTGACATGTTTCTTCTTCACCAAAACCATTTTAGATGAAAAGGGACTCAAACTTGATCTTGTGAGACCCAACTAAAGAAGCTCTTTGATGTCCTTTTCATGCTAGAATATGTAATGATTACTTATGTGGTATATTGGTAAAATATCATTTAAAGGCATACAATAAATCTAATTTTATAAAATAGAGTTTTCCCACATGCATCATTGTAATTATATTCTTTGTAACCATTCCCTATATAAAAAAGTAGAAATTCATTTATCCCACATGTGTTATGGGATGTATTGTAATCCAAATCTCTTGGTATATAAGAGAGGTGGAGGAGACCCTTTTGGGTATGTGTTGATTGTAGTTCATAAAAAATCACATGTGGTGTATGTCATTTGTACACACATGACTATGACATGATTGGGTGATGGAGCTTGTTGTGATGCATATGTGAGGATTCCATGTAATATTGAAGATCTATTTCCCAAATAATAGAAGATGCAACCCTTCCTGTGGACGTAGCCCATATTGGGTGAACCATGTATATCGATGTTGTCATGTTGTTCTCTTTTCTCCAACTTTATTTCATGCTTTATGTTTCTTGGTAGATAGAAGGATAGACTAGTAATTATTTCCATATTTTATATTGTGTTATGATATTATTTCATATGTTCACAATATTCTAACATGGTATTATATTAGGTTGCTATGATCTACCTTCTTCAATAATTTTTTATTACTAATTTTCAAGCAACATATGTTCATGATTTTACTTGGGATTTTCATTTCTTGTGGTTTTGTGACCTGATATATAATACCCATGTGGTATTTTTTATAGATCTGGACTTTATTCTACGTATTTGAATTTTTGCTTTCAAACCCTAACCCTTGTGGAGAAGTGTTTAATGTAAAATTGGGAGATGACTTTCTGATCTTTTTTTAAAACTTTATGTGTATTTTTTTAAGAAATAAATTGTAGATCTGAGTTCCTCTCACAAAAATACTCAATTTAAAAAAAAATCATTTGATTTCGTGTTCGAAAAGCAGAGATATCGCTGATTTAAAATTAGTTATTCTTCAGAAAGTTTCCATACGAACAGAAATATTGCAGAGCAAATATGTTTTGATTGAGGGCCCTGATTTATGTTCTGTTTTCCATGGTGCATGCAGAATGGCTTCTCTAATTCCGAAAACAGGTTATATTAAAACTTTTGGGAAATATTGACCGAGTTATGGTCATTTTAAATTTTATGTTTTTTCTGCTTTCAGTTTTCTACTGCAGAGTGACAAATCTGTCTTTTAGCGGCTGGTGGGCTTCGGTTTTGGTGAGAAAATTCAGTTTTTATTCATCTCAAATCTTGAAATTCTTGTCATGAGCTTCTTGATCTCTTTGCATTAGGGTTTTTGTTCTTATTCATCATTTTTACAAAGGTTGTCTTATTCTTGTTTATGTCTTAACCTTCTTTGTGTGGAAGATGTTTTGACATTTTCATGGGCATGGATCTCTAGTATGGTAATAGTGACATCAAAAATTAAACCTATACTTAGGACTTAGTTGTTTAATGGATATATTTTCATATCTATAAGTGATATCATTGTTTTATTTGATCAATTTTTTTGCTCAATATTCTAGCATGGTTTAACTCTTCTATTAATGATAATGATGCTTCTATATGTGTTATTTTGTGATCATTATTTGTTTTATTTATATTTTATTGCTGACCTTTGTGTAAAAGCAGTTTCATAGTTTTTATAAGCAATCTCTTTATGATCATTGTATGCTCTTGCTAATTAATTTCTTGAGTAAAATCAATTTTTTGAATCAATATGATATCATGGGTTGATCATAATTTCCTATATGTTGATCACGTTAAACATTTTGATCTATTTTCATATATATCAGCCATGTTTATTTCAATCATCTTTTACTCAATGTTTATATGGCTTTGAAAAATCTTCTAATCTTGAAATATTTGTCATGAGCACCTTGTTCTTGTTGCATTGATATTTATATTCTTATCATTGCAGAGGTTGTCTTGTTCCTACTTGTCTCAAACGTTCCTATATGGAATCATTGACATGTGTTTCTTTTCTCTAACATTCCTATATGGAAGCATTGACATTTTTAGTGCATTCATCTCTTGCATATTAACATGGTGGTAACAAGAAATGAGCATGTTCTTAAGATTAGTTACTTGATGACTATATGTTTTCATATGTTTAAGTGATATCTTGGCTCATTATTCTATATTGGTATCTATTATTCTCACTCATGTTTATGCTCCTCTATTTATTATATCACATCATGTCTTTTTTCTTAATAATGTTTTGCTCAAAATTTATATGGTCTTGCATAGAAGCAATTCCTATTATTTATATGTTCTTGAGCAATGTTGTTTTATCATCTCTTATGATCTTTGGGCTTTCCATGTTTTTTATTTGCTTTACTCTTCGAAGTTCCTTTGTGCAGGTTAGCTATT
This sequence comes from Pseudotsuga menziesii, assembly GCA_001517045.1. Taxonomy (NCBI): domain Eukaryota; kingdom Viridiplantae; phylum Streptophyta; class Pinopsida; order Pinales; family Pinaceae; genus Pseudotsuga; species Pseudotsuga menziesii. Next base: position 88,821 of record LPNX010962458.1, read on the forward strand.
TATGTTGTGGGATAGTTTGCTTCTGATATCCCTTTCTTGTTTAAGCATATGATGGTTGCAGATCTCTAGTTTTTTAGAATTGTTCCTCTTTTCAAATTATCCTTGACTACAAAAAAGATGGTTGATGTTAAGAAGGGATGTAATGTTGAATTTTATCATATTATATCACAATATTCTAGTAATGTTGTATGATGGACATCCATATTCTACTATTCATGCATCTTTCAGTTGTGTTGTGAAGACTGTCTATTTGGGTCATGTTTCGATGGAAAGACCATTCAAGTATTGTATTTGCAATGTAATCTTTAGTAAGAGTTCTCTGAAGATTGTTTCGATGTATGGATCCAGGGTTCTTGTCTTCGACATACTGTCTATCGTAGAGTTCTTTCAGCTATCAGTTGAGCTACATGTTGTGATGATTTTTCATCCACATGTTCTGTTGTATTGGCGATACACTATTTTGTTATGCAAATGTTCATTATACAACTTGGTTTGGATATAGTTTCATGAGAAAAGGATGTTGTCTTCATCAAGTCCATGAGGTGAACTATGTTTTTTATTTGCATTGTATTGAGCATTCTGGAAGTTGTCATCAAGGGGGATGTTGGTGTGTTTCCACCTTCCTTCAATTTGTATTCTTTATCCCAGTCATCATTAAGGGGGAGTGTTATAATATGTACTGATGAATTATGTGGTATATTGGTAAAATATCATTTAAAGGCATAAAATGACTTTAATAATATAAAATAGAGCTATCCCACATGCATCATTGTATTTATATCCTTTGTAACCATTCTCTATATAAAGAGGTGGAAATTCATTTATCCTACATGTGTTATGGGATGTATTGTAATCCAAATCTCTTGGTATATAAGAGAGATAAAGGAGACCCTTTTGGGTTTGTATTGATTGTAGTTCATCACACATCACATGTTGTGTATGTCATTTGTACAAACATGCGTGTGACATGATTGAGTGATGGAGCTTGATGTGATGCATATGTGAGGATGCCATGTAATCTTGGAGATATATTTTTATAATAATGGAAGATGCAACCCTTCCGGTGGACATAGCCCATATTGGGTGAACCACGTATATCGGTGTTCTCTTGTTGTTTTATTTTCTCCAATTTTATTTCATGCTTTATGTTGCTTGGTAGATAGAAGGATAGACTAGTAATATTTTCCATATTTTATATTGTGTTATGATATCATGTCATATGTTCACAATATTCTAACATTTCAATCTCATCCTTAAACCTCTTGGGGTTCTTATATGGTTGTGTGACGATGGGTTTAGTTCCCACCTCTAATTCAATAGAATGTTCAAATTCTCTTTCTGGTAGTCTATGCAGAGGAAGGTCTCCAAAAACCTTTTCATGCTTTTGCAACAACCTTCTTAGTATTCCAGATACTGGGAGGTGTATATTGTAGGATTCTTAACTGTAGCAAAAAATTTTTCTACCCATTCTATATCTTCATGCCTTCAGACAACCCTCACATTATTTGTAGAAACCACCATTAGAGGAAATTTGATTTCTAAATTGGCCTCCTAAGGAAAATAAAAAAATAATATTATAAATTTTGAAGGAAAAGACATAAAACTACTTTTTGTTTTCATATTTTCGACTTATCTCTATGTGGTTTTACTCAAATTTTTGAGTGTGAGCACTCGTTGGATGCATAATTCAATTCCACATCCAACGAGTTCCCACATTACATAGTTTTAATGGACCCCACCCTACGAAAAATGAGAAATACATTTAAAAACAAGTTACTTCAAAGCATCCTTATTCTTATGTTTTTAAGCTTAGCCATTAAATCAATGGTATTGATTGTAAGTGAAAAAAATTCTAAAACCATGTTTGAACATTTGTCATTGTTTACCTATATAATATATTAAATTTCAATCAAACATGAGAGGAATGCCTACAAATTGTGGCAATTCTCATTTCCTGTGAAAATGATCTTATATTTTCACTATATCATCAATGTCACAAAGGGTCGTGTTGATCAAGAATTGATCCAAGTCATTTGAGATCAATCAATATTAGATATGACTAAAATCTATATTTTTCTTGAGATAGATAACTTATATAAAAGTATTGTACTCGTATTTTCATATATTGCATGGACATTGAGGTAGGTACTCGACAAAAGTAGTGGGACAATCACCTTATACTAGAATAACAAATAACAAAAAGAATTTGACAAACTTAAGAAGCAACTTTTCTCAACACCTATTTTGGACATACCATACTTTGCACAACCTTTTGAATTTAGTATTGATTCATCATATTATTATCTTGGTGTAGTGCTTTGATTGAATGATAACCAATTGCAAATCATTTAGAGATTACTATGGTGATGTTAGCTCAGAAAATTCATTATTGTCCATTTAGACTATAAGTATTTGCAGTTCCTACATATATAGAAATCTAGATAATGCTTGACATATGGATGACCTACCTACAACCATTCCATTTAGTACTCTAACATATAAAAACATAAATACAACAAGGAAACCATTATTATCTAAGTTAATCCAATATAATTTGTAATAGTGTTTGACATAGAAGGACACAACTCATATCAATCGACCTAACTCTATAGATACAAATTTCAACAAAGCGACAACTTTACATGTATTCTACTAGGGTTATGATTTCTTATAATATCTACTTAGAGTGTTATCATAAGACACTATTGTATTACATATAGTTATCAAAAAATCTATAGATTTGGATGGAGCAATATTCCATTATAGGGGAAGTTTTTCAAATTACTAAAGAGAAACTGAGGAGAGATGAAATACACTACCCACACTTTCAAGTGTCAATAGTTTAGGGGTTAGAAAAGAGCTATTTTCAAGGCTACAAAAAAAGGGCTCATGCTTTAAATTATTCAATATATTAAGGAGGAATTATTTTTAAGATTTATAAGTGGCACACAATAATATTATGTATTAGAGTTTATTTTTTTAGAATGGAAAAACATAGTTCTAATCCAATAATAAGATGATACATGAAATGCAACCTTCAAGAAGCTAAAAATTTCAATCCCATTTACTTATAGTTATATATGAATTCCCTGTAAAGCTTGCACAAACCAACAGCGATAAGACCTACTATAAGTGATGGATTAGGGATGCTCTTTTCTCAAATTTAAGGAATAGTATAAGGATTTCAAAAGGATAGTGCTTGGATTCCATAAATGGGAGTTGGATGCAATGCATTGTTTCTTCTCACTTGTTAAGGAAATGATACACCAATCCTTTCTTAATTTTTTTGTATAATTTTGTATGTCAAAACAAGATGATGTTTACCTTACATTTGGTTGTAGCATGACTCAATTTTTTAAGGCATATTCAAATGATTTGAACAAAAGAAATATTATTAATATAGAAACCACATGCTAACAAGTGCAAGGAATTATAGAAAATCAATGTTTCCAACCTTTTGTGGTAGTTTTCATTAACCATGGTAAGGAATCCTATGAAATAACTATTTATACCATTCTTTGATTGTTTAAGGTAATGATGCATGTAGGGATAAGTTCCTTGCGAGGTTCAAATAATAATTAGTGGAAGGAAAAGTCTGAAAATTCCAACAAGTGTTTTTCAAGTTGTTGGGCCATCATCTTAGATTCCACTTAAAGAAAAAGAAGGTGGTGTAGAGAACACAAATCTATATTAAGGAGGGGACATAGTAGAATCTATCCTTAAATCATGGTCCAATACCTCAAACTAGTCATGATTTCTATAAGAGCCTTCGAAATTACTCATAAATTCCACTTGTAGGACAAATATTACCTTTGTAGTTCATGTGTTATAGTTTGGCGGACCATGCATGGACCATGAAACCTAGAAGCAATAAAATACAATCTTTCTTCATGCTAATGGAAATCAAAACATAATACGAATATCCCCTCACCTCCAAATCTATACATGTTGAAGAAGATATGTTGGCATGATATCATGTCATGATGGTGTTAATTATGTTGTTTCATTTGGAATAGAATGGTTTCCTTGTTGATTGGGAGAAAATTCAAAACTTTTCACATGAACAATTATTTAATCAAAGTTGTTATCTACTAATAATTCAAAGCACAAACTTGATGGCTATATTATGTTGTGCAATGAAAACCTAAATGATGATAAGGGAAGGGGCCTTGTTATCTTCTATGAAACATCATTTATCATACTCAAAATGCATGTCCAACTATTAAAATTTCATGCAAAGTGGTAAAAAATGCATTTCTCAAGTAAATATATATTTTGTCATCTTGAACTTCCTTTGAAAAATGTAGGTCATATCCTACATATGTGCTTCTAGTGAATATTGAGTCAATAGATGTAGCATCTGACCTTATGCATCTAAGTCCGCCAATTTGGAATTTTCACTATTTTTTTCCTTTGTAGACAAGATTATCCAATTTCACTAAATTTTTCCCACTATCCCCAGAGAGTTTTGGGTCCATTTATATCGATCAAGAAAATAGAAAAAAATGTTGGAAAATTCCATAAACTCTAAGTGCTTGGATGAATTATAGTCTAAGGAGGATTTCTCATATTAATATGTTCATATGATCTTGCATGTGCCCAAATGTTCCAAGAAAAATAAATATTTATATTTATTTACAAGGTAACTTTAAGGTCTTGGGGATGACTACAACCTTTGTATATCATAATCACAAGCCTTTGACATCTTTGAAATATGAGATCATGGTAGTGGAGGAAGTTGCATAGGTGTTAGAGGCTTAAATCTTGAAATTCTTCAATCTGGAAACATAAAGCATCTCATTCTCATCAACAACCATATGCATCTTAGGCCATTTGTTAGTAAATTTCATACGAGTAATGGATCCTTGTATTAAATCTATAGCCTCCTTTGAAACATGGTATACTCATGAGTTGAATTCTCAATGCACATGAGAGATATTGATCAAGTGAAAAGCTTCATGTAGGGCTTGTATCCTTCACTACCACTATGAGAGAACCAAATTGTTTGTCCTATCCACACCATTGAACAAATCAATCAACCTTTGTGAATCCATGACCACTTGCAAATCCTAAATTCCTTTATCCTTAGCAATACACAAAAGTTCCTGTTATAGCCTGTTTTTGTTTTCTATTTTTGAACCATTTGCTTGTCTTAAAAATATGATTTTTCTTATTGTTTAAAATTTTTGACCTTGTTTTCTTTTAAAATATTTTGATTTTAGGCTTATGTTTATAATTGATTTAATATGTTTTCTTTTTAATTTTTGTTTGACTTAATTAATTTTCATGGTTTTTATGGGCTTATAGGATGTATATATTTCTGAAAGTTTCTAAATAAATATCATAAGACCTTATTTAAAGTTATTTACCAAAAAACAACACTTTGTTTGGAGTTTTGGTTAAAAAAATCATAAAACAGGGATTCTTGTAGTGCAAGCCAGAAAAAGTTAGACAGAGGCGCTACAAGAAAGTCACGCAAGCTAAAAATCATTATTTTTGGTTCAGTTTCTTCAAGATTCTTACACATGAGATGTCAATCACATTGTGTGATAGATTTGATACGTGTCTCTTGTAGTTTAATCACTGTGGCAGGTGGAATATCGTCGTGAAGGTAGATCGTGGTGGTTTCTTGTAGAGCAGACGTAATAATGATAGCAAAGCATAATGAGACAAAGGTGTATGGAATTATGTTTTTGCCTGAAGTGCACGAAGAGCAAGTGAAGATCGTGGCAAAAAATCAATGCTTGGTAATCAGAATTTTGAAACAGAGCGAAAATTAGGGATTTTAGGAGTGGATGGCTGGAGTGGTCAAAGAGGTCATAGGAAAGTGGAGCATGCAATTCGACATCTGACAATTGAGATAACAAGATTCCAGTAGTCGAATTAGTTATTTTTAATAGGTAGTCTGTGAGCCATTACCAAGGTTTATTAATTTGGGGTTTTTTATGAACAAACGGCTAATGATAGAATTGATGATAGAGTATTAGTTTTTAACCTAATCCATGTTAAATGATGAATTGTTAATCAATGGGTTTAAAGTATTCATCATTTAAACAAAAGAATTCAGAGTAGGGTCTTTTGGGTTTCCCTATATTGTATTCTCTATCAGTTTATCAAAATTTGAAGACATTTAGGTTGTGGCGTATTGATAGAAGCCGTTTAACCATATTTCAAAATGAAAAAGAGTGGAAAGAATAATAGGGCAGAACCATCAGACTTAAGCTGGTTTAAAAACTTTTCAGATTGTGCACAGTTGTTTGTAGAAGTAGGATGGTTAGGGTTCTTCAAAAAGATTGAAGGTTATCATTCAGAGGTTTCTTACAAGTTTGCTCAATGTCTAGACAAGGATGTAGTGTCTTTTGACACCTTGAATTTCAAATTAACCAAAGAGTTACTAGCTGAAGCAACAGGGATTATGGATGAGGGAGAGTCCTGGTTCAAAAAGGTGCCCTTCACCTTTAATGCTCAGAGATATTTGCTTCCTGCTGCAGTTGAAAAATAGGGAAAAGGTGTTCCAATTCAAAACTTTAAACATGAGTGGATTGAGCCTATTAAAGTCTTGTAGAGCTATGTCACCTGTGAGGGTAGGTTTGCCTTTGTTTTCAAATATCATTTTAGATTCCTCCAACATATTAGTAATGAGTCTAAAATGAATCTACCTTTATTCTTTTTGAAAAGCTTACAGAAGATGTCATGTAGGGTGAGAGAGCACGAGGATCATACAAAGCAATCAGTTTTTCACTATGGACTCATTAAGCTCATCATAAGTACTGTACTGCAGAAAAAGGAAAAGACATGGGAGCATTTCATATTTTGGTTAGGTTTCAAAACTGATCAAGAGGAACATTCTTAGAGAAGACAATTAGATAAAATTCAAACTCTGATTAAGAAGCTTAGGAAAAAAGTAACAATTAAGGATGAAGAAAATGATAAACCGGGAGAGGCTTCAAATCAGGAAAATAAAAACTTTGAATTTGGACAGCGAGTTAATGATAAGGAAAGCAAAGTTTTACAATCAGAAATGAAAGAAGCTGAGCCTGTTATAGAAGTTTTACCTGCAGAATCAATTCAAGATGTAAAAGAAGATACTGAGGAGCAGAAGCAAAGCCCTATTACAGTACTATCAGAGGAGAATGAAAAATACTTATTTGATGAGGCTAGAATTCTTATTACTAATGAAGCTAGGGTTTGTGCTGAGCAAGAAATTCACACTCATTTTGATGAGGAAACAGTGTCAAGAAGGAGAAAAAATGAAGGTTGTTGAATTTGCCTCAATAACTCATCAAGGAAAGGCTCTAAATATGTTGGGAGAGGTTGCAACAATCTGGAGACCTAAGACAAGGCCGAAGAACAAAATCAAGTTAAACATGAAATAGCTACTGAATCCCAAATTGGATAAAGAAAATATTACAGTAATAGAGGATTCATCATCTGAAGAGAAATTGGATGATAGTGAAGATGGCAATAAAGGTAAAAAACCAATAGAATCAAAAGGAAAATTTGTCATCACTAATACTAAGATCTATGATATTTTTCTGGAGATTCGAAATCATATGTTTCAAGAACAACAACAAAATGAGGTGAAGAGTTCTTGTCTAGAGAAGACAGAGATGGTTGAAGAAGAAATTCACTGCAATGCTGAAAATGAAGAACATCCAAAGTTTCCTATGCCCTCCGCAGAGCTTATGAAAGAGGATGAAGAAATCTATAAGAAACTGAAAATCCCATGGACACCAGAAGGGATGCAAACAATATCAGGAGACAAATGTATTGATTCTGAAAAAAAAAACCTACAAAGAAGCATTTAGCAATACAAGTATCAAATTGAATATATGCATGAACCTAATGATGGATTAGTTACTGCAAACAGGAGACTTAGAGAATATTTGGAGGAAATTAACAGTCATTAACAGGAGTTGATTACAATTTCAAGAGAAGCACTTAAAAGGAAAAGGAAAATAGAAAATCAGTTAGTTAAATTTGGAAAGTTATTTTATTTTTGTATAAGGATAATTTAGATTGAACTATTTGATAGATAGTCTAAAAACAGTTAGGGTTCAGTTATTCAACTGATTTTGAAAGAATAGGATAAATGTAAGTCTAAAAGAAGACAAATGGTTCAATTTTTGCTGACAAGGGGAGGCTATCAGGCTTTGTTTATGAGCTAAGTAAAGACTCTTATGTGTTTTTTGAGGATTGAACTATGAAATATATGCACTATATGCCCTTCAAATTATTGACTGGTTTTATTTCTAATTTGTGTTAATTACTTAGTTGGTATATTCATTTCCTGTTTAATGTTTTTATGCTTGAAATGCTTGCTAACTGTGGGTGAAACTTAGTATTTTGTTTTCTGTTGGATTATGGTTTATATGTTATGCATCTCAGTCATTCAAATGCTCATGATTTAGTGTTTACTTTGGTTTTATGAATGTTTTCCCTCTTGTCTTCAAAATGCTCAACCAAAAAACCTTGAAAACCCTAGAAAACTCTATTTTATTTTATTGTGATTATTGAGATTGTGTTGGCTTTTTCTCTTGTAGTCTAGGAACAATTTCTGGCACTAACATCTTTGGCGCTGTTGTTAGGGAACGAAGTTGAAAATCTATTTTTCCCTGGGATACTTATCATTTCACTGGTTTTTGGAAGGTCAACTTAAACCAGCAAATTTAGAAGACTACTTTTCACCAGTTTTTCACAGTGGCTACTAAGGGAGTTGGAACAATAAACAGACCTAGTTCACCTCTACATCTGGGTGTTTCAAACCTAGAATAGATATTGAAAACAGCTAGGAAAATTAGGAGATCACAATCATCCCCAGCTTTATGTAGCCCTAATTAATTTGACCTACTGTCACCCTTTCCACTTTCCGAGGAGGAAAAACAAAATCTATCTTGACAAATCGATTGGCGACTCCACTAGTTCAAAATGCAGAGGCCGAAGACCATGGAAGCCATTCTAGCTCGAAGGTTTGCACCTTTCAATTTTTCTGATGTTCCAGGTTTTCCAAATCTAGTACCTACTGTGGATGTTTGGGGAGATTGTCTTCCACGGTTTAGAGAAATAAAAGAGGATAATCCTTCAGATCACCTTATCAGATTTCATCAATATATGGTTCAGTTAAATATACAGCATGAATATGTGCTCATGAAGATGTTCATGCATTCACTCGAGAAAGATGCACGAGAATGGTATTTTTCTCTTCCCGCTGCTAGCATTTCCTCACTGAAAGAATTCCACACATGTTTTCGAAAACGTTGTAAGTATGTGTTCTCAGCTGGATTTTTTTTTAAAGATTGTTGTGAGCAGGCTGACTTTTATAATACAATTTCTGATTCAAAAAATCATGATGATAAGTATAATCAAGGATTCAAAACATATCATGAATAAGTTGTAGTTTCAAAAAATTTTGAATATGAAGAGGTAATATTTTCAAATACTGCTGTCAAGGAAGAATTCCATGATCATTATGATAATCAAGTTGTTGTTTTAGATAAGGTTGAAGATTATTCTAGTGATGAGATCAACAGAGATAGTTTGGAATATTATCATAATGATTTCAACAATCCTAATAATCATTTGAATGCTAATCCTATGGAAGATCAATATCTTGTTCAACAAACTATTGGAAATCATTGTTGTGTTAAAGATCGGCTTTGTATTGAAGAAAAATACAAACCTTCAGCATCATCATTCGAAATTTCCCAGAATGCTCCTCGTTATGAGGAAGAGATTAGGGTTCCAAGACAAGAATTATGTGATGAATTATATTTTGTTCCTTTTTGTTTTGATACTAAAATCAATGAAAGCCAGGCTGTTCACATTTTTACCATTATATCAAAAGTTTCTCATATTCATGGTTATGATAAATCTACTATTCAAAACCATTATGAAGATGCTCTAATTTTTAATAAATATGATGATGAAATTGAAAAGAAATACCCAGAAATGTGTGAGGTGTGTGATATGGCACAATATTATCAGCAGATTCAGGAATGCATTCAGTCCATTATCCTTGAACATCCAAAGTCAATGCATGATAGTTATTCATTTGAAGACAGTGTGGAAAAGGAGGTTCAACTTGTTGACATTATTGATGATACTGTCCAAAAAACTCTGGAGCAAATTCAGGCTGATCCTAATGTTTTTTATCTCCAATGCTTGCTTGATATTCATGGAACAAAATATTCTTATGGACAACCTATCTTTTTCATAGAACAGGAAAAGGTAACTTTTGAAAAATTTTATGATCCAGTGGCAGATTATCTAGAGTCAATACTAAGTTATAAATCTGTTATTTTAGAGACAACATTTGATGAAAGTGAATATAAGTTGTTAGATATTTACTCTTCATGTTTTCCAATATTTCTGATTATATATATATTTGAAGTTGGAAACAAGTTTTGGTGGGTTGATGAAATTTTTCTTGGTAACATTGGAAATGGGATTACAATTTGATTCAGTAAATGGAAGGTTCCTCAAAGAAAGAGATTTTATTTTCATTGTATATAGTAGTGTGTGAAGGATTGAATAAAGACTCCATAGCCCAATGGATGTTTTGCAGAATAGCAGGTAGTTTTAGTTATAGAAGGCACTAGTCTACAGGTTCTTGAATTCTCATAGGGAGGACTTCATCTCGCAGCAGGAGCCAGATGTTATAGCCTATTTTTGTTTTCTATTTTTGAACCATTTGCTTGTCTTAAAAATATAATTTTTCTTATTGTTTTAAATTTTTTACCTTGTTTTCTTTTAAAATATTTTGATTTTAGGCTTATGTTTATAATTGATTTAATAGGTTTTCTTTTTAATTTTTGCTTGACTTAATTAATTTCATGGTTTTTATGGTCTTATAGGATGTATATATTTCTGAAAGGTTCTAAAGAAATATCATAAGACCTTATTTAAAGTTATTTACCAGAAAACAACACTTCGTTTGGAGTTTTGGTTAAAAAAATCATAAAACAGGGATTCCTATAGCGCAAGCCAAAAAAAGTTACACAGAGGAGCTACACGAAAGTCACGCAAGCTAAAAATCATTATTTTTAGGTCAGTTTCTTCAAGATTCTCACACATGAGATGTCAATCACATTGTGTGATAGATTTGATATGTGTCTCTTGTAGTTTAATCACTGTGGCAGGTGGAATATCATCGTGAAGGCAGATCATGGCGGTTTCTTGCAGAGTAGATGTAATAATGATAGCAGAGCATAATGAGACAAAGGTGTATGGAATTATGTTTTTACTTGAAGTGCACGAAGAGCAAGTGAATATTGTGGTAAAAAATCAGTGCTTGGCAATCGGAATTTTGAAACGGAGCGAAAATTAGGGCTTTCAGAAGCGGTTGGCTGGAGTGGTCAAAGCAGTCAGAGGAAAGTGGAGCATGCAATTCAACATCTAACAATTGAGATAACAAGATTCCAGTAGTCGAATTAGTCATTTTTAACAGGTAGTCCGTGAGCCATTACCAAGGTTTATTAATTTGGGGTTTTTTTTTTTTGAAAAAATGGCTAATGATAGAATTGATGACAGAGTATTAGTTTTTAACCTAATCCATGTTAAATGATGAATTTTTAAGCAATAGGTTTAAAGTATTCATCATTTAAACAAAAGAATTCAGAGTAGGGTCTTTTGGGTTTCCCTATATTGTATTCTCTGTCCGTTTATTAAAATTTGAAGACAGTCAGGCTGTGGTGTATTGATAGAATCTGTTTAACCATATTTCAAAATGAAAAAGAGTGGAAAGACTAATAGGGAAGAACCCTCAGACTTAAGCTGGGTAAAAATATTTCCAGATTGTGCACAGTTGTTTGCAGAAGCGGGATGGTTAGGGTTCTTCGAAAATATTGAAGGTTATCATTTAGAGGTTTCTTACAAGTTTGCTCAATGTCTAGACAAGGATGTAGTGTCTTTTGACACCTTGAAGTTCAAATTAACAAGAGAGTTACTAGCTGAAGCAACATGGATTCTAGATGAGGGAGAGTTCTGGTTCATAAAGGTTCCCTTCACCTTTAATGCTCAAATATATTTTCGTCCTGGTGTAGTTGCAGACTGGGGAAAAGGTGTTCCAATTCAAAACTTTAAACCTAAGTGGATTGAGCCTATTAAAGTCTTGCAGAGCTATGTCACTTGTGAGGGTAGATTTTCCTTTGTTTTCAAATATCATTTTAGATTCCTCCAACATCTCAGTAATGAGTCTAAAATGAATCTACCTTTCTTCTTTTTGAAAAGCTTACAGAAGATGTCATGTAGGGTGAGAGAGCACCAGGATCATACAAAGCAATCAGTTTTTCACCATGGACTCATTAAGCTCATCATAAGTACTGTATTGCAGAAAAGGGAAAAGACATGGGAGCATTTCATATTTTTGTCAGGTTTCAAGACTGATCAGGAGGAATAGTCTCAGAGAAGACAATTAGATAAAGGTCAAACTATGATTAAGAAGCTTAGAAAAAGGTAACAATTAAGGACGAAGAAAATGATAAACCAGGTGAGGCTTCAAATCAGGAAAATAAAAACTTTGAATTTGGACAGGGAGTTAATGATAAGGAAAGCAAAGTTTTACAGTCAAAAATGAAAGAAGCTAAGCCTGCTATAGAAGTTTTACCCGTAGAATCAATTCAAGATGTAAAAGAAGATATTGAGGAGCAGAAGCAAAGACCTATTACAGTACTATCAGAGGAGGATGAAAAATACTTATTTAATGAGGCTATAATTCCTGTTACTAATGAAGCTAGGGTTTGTGCTAAGAAATAAATTCACACTCATTATGATGAGGAAACAGTGTCAAGAAGGAAAAAAATGAAGGTTGTTAAATTTTCCTCAATAACTCATCAAGGAAAGGATCTGAAGATGTTGGGAGAGGTTGCAACAATCTGGAGACCTAAGACAAGGCCGAAGAACAAACTCAGGTTAAACATGAGAAAGCTACTGAATCCCAAATTGGATAAAGAAAAGGTTACAGTAATAGAGGATTCATCATCTGAAGAGAAATTGAATGATAGTGAAGATGGCAATAAAGGTAAAAAACCAATAGAATCAAAAGGAAAATCTGTCATCACTGATACTAAGATCTCTAATATTTTTCTGGAGATTCGAAATCAGATGTTTCAAGAATAGCAGCAAAATGAGGTAAAGAGTTCTTGTCTAGAGAAGAAGGAGATGGTTGAAGAAGAAATTCACTGCAATGCTGAAAATGAAGAACATCCAAAGTTTCCTGTGACCTCCGCAGAGCTTATGAAAGAGGATGAAGAAATCTATAAGAAACTGAAAATACCATGGACACTGGAAGGGATGCAAACAATATCAGGAGACAAATGTATTGATTCTGAAAAAGAAAACCTACAAAGAAGCATTAAGCAATACAAGTATCAAATTGAATATATCCATGAAGCTAATGATGGATTAGTTGCTACAAACATGAGACTTAGAGAAGATTTGGAGGAAATTAACAGTCATTACCAGGAGTTTATTATAGTTTCAAGAGAAGCACTTAAAAGGAAAAGGCAAACAGAAAATCAGTTCACAGAGTTAAAGCAAACCATCCAGGAGCTGCAACATCATAATGAGGAGCTAACAAGGAGGTTTGCAGACTTGGAGATAGATCAATTGAAAGTGAGAAGGAAAGCTCAGGCCTTGGAGGGAATTGCTTTACTAGTTGAAGCAGCTAAAGATTTGTAAAGTTAGTCAAAAAAGTTAGTTATTAGTTAAGTTTGGAAAGTTATTTTATTTTTGTATAAGGATAATTTATATTCAACTATTTGATAGATAGTCTAAAAATAGTTAGGGTTCAGTTATTCAACTGATTTTGAAAGAATAGGATAAATGTAAGTCTGAAAGAAGACAAATGGTTCAATTTTTTGCTGACAAGGGGAGGCTATCAGGCTTTGTTTATGAGCTAAGTAAAGACTCTTATGTGTTTTTTGAGGACTGAACTATGAAATATATGCTCTATATGCCCTTCAGATTATTGACTGGTTTTATTTCTAATTTGTGTTAATTACTCAGTTGGTATATTCATTTCCTATTTAATGTTTTTATGCTTGAAATGCTTGCTAACTGTGGGTGAAACTTAGTATTGTGTTTTCTGTTGGATTATGGTTTATATGTTATGCATCTCAGTCATTAAAATGCTCATGATTTAGTGTTTACTTTGGTTTTATGAATGTTTTCCCTCTTGTCTTCAAACTCCTCAACCAAAAAACCTTGAAAACCCTAGAAAACCCTATTTTATTTTATTGTGATTATTAAGATTGTGTTGGCTTGTTCTCTTGTATTCTGGGAACAATTCCTAGCACTAACAGTTCCCATAAAGCCACCAATTCAATTTGAGTATTTGCATGATTTCCAACCCCAACCTTATACAAGAACTTATGAAAGCTTAAATGGACAATAATACCGGCTTAACAATTACTAGGATCAGCATAACACATGCCAAAAATAGATCCAAGACATATCAGGATTAATAGAGGGAACATTCTTAAGCTTCACTCTATGAACCACACCTTGATGTTGATTTTCTATAAAATTGACCTTGATTACATGTTCCACCACACTAGGTACTCTTTTTCTCCCTTCAAACATGGCATGATTTTTATTTAACCATAAACCCAAAAATACATAGGCTAGTAGGCATTTAAATATTGACAACTAAACATCTTTAATCTAATGCATCCTATATTGTTCGAGAAAAATAAATATCCAAAACCCTTGGATATTTTAAGAAAATAAGTACATCTCGACACACATGATTGGAAAAGGAGCACTCAACAAATAATTGATAGACTGATTCCATATCTATTTGACACACTGAAAATTTTATGGGGCCCTTCCATCCTTAATTTTTTTTGTTATACCAGGTCAAGATTTTTTTCCATCGCCAACCAGATAAACCTACAATTTTATGGTGGACAATTCCATTTTCAGATGATAGGCCACCACCACTTTCCATCCTCGACCTTTTCCATTGCCATGAGAGTGTCGTAGACAAGTTTAAGTTGTTAAAACACCCAACACTTTATTCCAAGACCATACTAAACAATATTCTTGTTTGTTTAGAGAAACATTGTTACGAATGATCCCTAGTATAAATATTCTCCATTCCAATTTTTTATATCTATTTTAAGCCTAAAAAAATTCACTTATCCATCCTTTCCTCAGCCCATTTTTCTCAACGTGTCTATAAATGACTGCAAGAAATATGATGCCTCTACCCCAAATATTTTATCTTAACTTATGATAAAGAAAACAATGGTCTTCTCCTCTAATCCACAAATCTTCTCTCGACCAAATGTGATCACATTTTCCAATATTCCATGCTAATTATCTTCCTAGAACTAGAAAGGAACAAACCAACCCATAGATTCCATACTACATTAATATAATTAACAATAAAAATTTATCCATTTCTCCTCCATAAAATTTATGTTTGATTACGGTACCCCACAATCCCCTAGAGAAAAGATGTCACCAAAGAGTTTTTGTTGCCAATGATTTCCCAAACATAAACACATTCTTCAATCCCCTACACCACTCTTTTTAGTATTTTCCATCCTCTTCCCAATAACCAATGAGATACCCTCATTTTTGTTGTTTCCTATATAGATCATGCTAAAACAACGCTTCATAATAGCATCCAGAATGCCTTTGGGAACATGTTCAAGACACAACCAATAAATCAAGATGATTTCTAAAATATATTTTATAAGAGTTAGTCTTCCACCAATGAAAATCCACCTAAAAATCCAACAACTAATCCTCTTTTCCATCTTCTTCACCAACCATAACCAATCCACTAACCCATAATCATTTGGCTTCACATTGAAACCTAGGTATTTAAGAACAATGTCTAAAGACTTCAAACACTACAATAAATCATGTGTTTTTTTCCTAAGTTAGAGACATATTTTAGTGTTGTTGTTTTTCCAATGTCCACTAGTTTTGGGGCAATAAATCTAGCTCAAAGCCCCATTTCCCAATGTACCATAAATTGCACCAAAATTTACGACAAAAATTGTGCCAAAAATTACATCCAAAAATTGTGCCAGAAAGTATGCCATATTTAGTGCTAAATATAACATATGATTTACAACCACCTAGTACACCAGAAACCATACCTTATTTTATGAAATATTTAGCATCTTGTTTAACATCACCTTTTACACAAGAAATTGTGCCAAATTTAGAATCTAGTTTAGCATCAATTGTTGCATCATAAATTATACCCTATTTAGTGCCAGATTTAGCATCTCATTTAGTGCCACCAAGTACACTAGAAATCACAACCTATTTAGTGCCATATTTTGCATCTAATTTTGTGACACTTGTTACACTAGAAATTGTACCTGATTCTGTTCCATATTTATCATCTAGTTAATGGCATCCTTAGCACCATAAGTTGCACCATGTGTAGTATTAGATTTAGCATCTAGTTTAGTGCCACTTGTTGCATAATAAATTTCACCCTATTTAGTATAAAATAGAATTACCCATTCTAGAGGACTAAGAAGGAGGGATCTCCAGTTTCTCAGATGTAGTACTCATGGTGAGAACAGTGTGTGACTCATAGTGTGTAAAAGTTTTCCTAAAATTACTAGTCCTCTTCCAAGGAGGAGTAGAAGAGTCACAAGGATAAATTCCTACTAAATGTCAAGATCGGTGGAGTACCAAAAATCATTCCATGATGACTCCATAAAAATAACAAGACTCGAAAAATTACAATCCCTAAAGCAAGCTAGCGCACAAAGAGCACGCCCCTAAGTAAAGCTAAGTCAAATGCAAACAAGCCAAGAGGGAGGATAAGTGATATATTGAATGCAGTAGGTATGTCTCACCTAGGAGAGGCCTGAGACTCCCATACACTACAAGTAGAGGTGTGTAACCAATTATAGTGGCCCTCAACTTCAACGCATATAGTGACTGTGTTGTTTGACCCCTACGTGGCCATGACACTCACAAAATAACATTTTAAAGTACCCCATGTCATACCTATGTAAGGAAAATAAGGTCATCTCGTTATAACTAATGCTTAGGCTGAGGCAGGGTAACAAATCCTGAAGCTCGAAAGCACCAAAAGTACCTCAAAATACCCTAGATACGAGTAAGATCCTATAAATATCTCTGGTGCTCAATAGAAAGTGGAAAGGGGCTATCCCCACCACTAACATTTACATTGCCTCATGCTTAACTCCTATGTAAGAGGGGACTCCTGAGAACACCAATTATACCAAGCATTTCACTCCTCACCTGGATAGACACCCAATTTTTTTGTTTCATAGTCTTAGAAAAATTTACTCCCGACACCCTATTCCAAGACTCTACAACCTAAGCTTGTTGGTGCACCTCTATCAAATAAAAAGTGTAATCAATTTTAAGTTGAGCATTAATTTTAATGATTGTGATTACTCAGGGGTAATGAACGTGCAACTAGTGATATTATGGCTCAACATTGAAATAAATATGCACACCTAAAAAACAATTCCAAGTGCAACTTGTATTTAAATATGAAAAAGGGGTATGACACTACATGAAATGCACAAATTTTTTCTTCAAATGCCGATGCAATCATTCCTAAATGAAATCCTGAACATTATTTCATCTAAGAAAAACTAATGCAAGTACCATTTCAATACAAATGCATAATGCAAACACATGCCAAAAATAACCATATTTTTGTATTTTGATTATAAATGATATGAAAATCCAATAAACATACTCTACAAACTCCCAACAAGTATCAAACACAAGCTAAGCAAGACAATGAGACCAAGGATTCTAATGCACATCTCTCATAATCACACAAGCAGTAAACAAGCACTACAAGCACCCAAGAAGACTAAAAAACACTCGCAACCCACCCAGAATCTCCCCAACATCAATATATTAACCACAAATATGGATGTATGTGACTGTTCATAGAAAACCCGCTTGTATATGTGACTGTAAGTACTAGAGCCCGCGTGTATACGGGATTGTTACCTATATGACCTGCGTATAGAAAGAGATAGGTGGTAACAAGGTAGGATGCGACTCATATTATTTCAAAGGAATTCCAATGAGATAACACAATCCTAAATGTGACACAGAATCATAGAGAAGTAGAGAGAAAACCAAGTACATTATGCACCCAACCCCCAACAAAAAGGAAATTCCCCAGCGGAGTCGCCAATTCTATTACAGAGAAAAATTCCTATGGCTTGGGGTGGACCACAACAAACAATATGACACCAGAAATCAATCCATTTCCAATATGCTAAAGATACAAACAAGGCTAACACTAAGGGATGAGAAGCGTACTTTATTCCATACGTTCGTAGAAGATCCCCGTTGAGCTTTCAATCATGCTTGTACCTACATTCCATCCTCAACAACAACAAAATACACAAGCATGATAGATATTAAGTGTTAGAATATACTCTATCATATTCAAATCCAACATATAATCAAAGAAACTACATCCATGGATACAAATATTCATAGTTACACATGTAATGGACTAGAAAATGGATATTTATATTAATGTAAACATAGATACAAATGATAACGTCAGTTGACATCTTGTCGAAATCAAGAAACCGATTCATCCACCTAGGTCTCCACCACTTCAATCCTCCATATCAAGGAAAGATCACAAGACAAGGGTAAGCTTGGGAAATAGCATCAATGGTTGCTCCAAGGACAGAGGGATGCAAACTCAAGTATGCAAGAATGGGGCATAGTTCCACTATATTCTCTTTTCTCTCACAAGTTTCTCCTCCTTCAATGATTCCAAGTAGCTCAATATATATCCCCTCAATGAAAAGTGAAGGGTCAAGTCGGAGTGTTTCCAGGCATATGGAATGCCAAGAGTTAATTTATTCGTTACTTGATGAGGGAAAACTCAAAATATTTATTTTTGAGCATATTTCCCAATGTACACAGATCATAGTGGAGCAAGATGCATGTACATGCGGGTTGTAAATTGGTGACCCGCATATACCCATAAAAATGAATTTTTAAAGGTATTTTCAGGAGTGTCAACATAATATTGAGTAAAGGGGGTTCAAGGAGTCTGCATAGGGACAAGGATAGTCCATAAAAACATGATATATCAAGCATGGCAAATCATGCTATAATAGTAAGAATATCAAGTTATATCTAGTTAGTGATGTTGCTCATGAGAATTTTACAATTGATCAGTGATATCTCCATGATACTAGAGATGTTTTTTGGCTTTTATCATGATCTAGGTTCATGTTAC
>LPNX010962487.1:0-18012 GCA_001517045.1 Pseudotsuga menziesii
TTCACATAGATAGCATCCTAGCATTAAAGGATAAATACCTAATTTAACAACATTTTCGCTAAGCAAGAATGGGCTCATTCAAGTACATGAAACCATGTTGATGTCTAGCTCTAATATCTTGACAAATTTATATGGTTTGTTTATTGATTTTGTTTGAAGAATATTGTCGATTTTTGAAGTTTGAGTGTATTTTGGTCAAATATTGTGTTATTATCCCCTTGAATGCTTCTATTCCTCATTTGATGCTTGATTGGACCCTTTATTGTAGATTTGTTTAAGATTAGTTTCATTTGGTTTCCATTGTTTCATGGATTGGCGAAAGATGTTTTTATTTCATTTCAATTGAATGAATTACATGTTTTCACTTTTTTTAAACCAATTATGTTGATTGTATAGTTTCTTTGTGAATACTTATCATTTTTCAGAAAAAGAAATGAGCTCTACATAGCTAAGCGAAGAGAAAAATGGTCTATGCACTAGGTTCCTATGCATTCATCATAGGAGACCTAGTGGAACCAGACCAACATTCCTCTATACCATCTCAATCCATCACAGATTTTGTACAAGAAGAACAGAGAACCTATTTGAAACTACAACATTCCTCTATTTTTTACAATTTTCTATTATGTAATGAAATATTCGCCAAGATTTTACAACATTATATAATAAAATGAAAGATTCGCTAAAAAAATTATATATACATATTATATTATCGATAAAATCGCCTTCAAGTTTTCCTATATATCGGGGGGATTCGCCCATTTTTTATACATATAAATTTCGGGGGGGTTCTTAAAATCATCCCTGAAGCACATGGCATTTCAGACAAGTCTAGCACCAGTTCGACGTCAACATGTCTATCCTAGGATCATTCCTCAAACCCTAGGTCTTTGTCTATTGCATCAACACAAGCACCAAGACCTCCATGGAAAATCACTAAACTTAAAAAAATCTTCTTCTAAGCAAGGAATCAAAAGAAGCTCAAGACTTATCAAGTTAAGTTTTCCATGGTATTTCCCTAACCTCCATGTATCACACAAGAACAAGACTACAATATCACCAAAGACATTATCTATTTTCTTTGTATCTTCTACAGGGTTGGAACCCTAATTCTACCTCCTTTGCCTTGACAATAAGAGCTATAGATTCTGCAAGAAAACCATAAATTTCTCTAGTATTATATCTCCTTCTCCAAGGTTTACTTACATATATAAACCCTAGTGTCATGTCATGCATTCCTCCTCTAGTTGTGTACCACATCTTCTTGTTCCCAATGCTCCTTGACATATGTGTCAGAGGTGGTTATAATGCTCCAATGCATATCCTCAATATGTGTGCCAAGGTGGTTACTATGCTCATTTTTTCTCCTCAACATGTGTGTGAAGGTGGTCACTATGGTCCAATATTTCACTTATGTTCATCCTAATATCACAAGGAAACCCAACAAAATAAACCCTAGTCCAAGTGTACGTTAACACCATGAAGATACATCCCTTTAGGGCACTCTTTCCAAGCATATAACATATCTATAACCTCTTATTACAACAAATTACAACATCAATCAATCTACTGAGCAAAATACCTAGTTTACGAAACCGATGCACAATGGAGTCACTGGTCCATGAAAGCGTGGTGGAGAGGGCCCACTAAAGGTAATGGCATGCCAGGAGACCAACGGATTCGACGACTCGTTGATCCAACCTCTAGTTGCCAAGTTATGTCGAGTTGCAAGTTGTATGAAAATATCGTTCAGGGACACTTGGTCACTCTCGGCCCGGGAGCGAAAAAAGAAATGGAGCAACAAGATTGCATGCCGTTGGCTCCGACAGGTGTGTATGGCCAATGCTGACATGGGAACACCACCAAGACTAGCACGGTTAAGGGTTTTTCAGAGTTGACCCACCAATGCGAGAGTTGCATTGAAGGAAACTGAGCAAAACCTTAGTTTACGAAACCGATCCACAATGGAGTCACTAGGACATGCAAACATGGTGGAGAGGGCCCACTAGGGGTAATGGCATTACAAGAGACCAACGAATTCGACAGCTTGTTTATCTGACCTCCAGTTGTCGAGTTATGTCGAGTTGCAAGTCGCATGAAAATGTCGTTCAGGGACACTTGGTCACTCTCGGTCCGAGAGCGAAAAACCAAATGGAGCAGCAAGATTGCATGCTATTGGCTCCGATAGGTGTGTATGGCCAATGTCGACATGGGAACACCACCAAGACTGGCATGGAGGAGGGTTTTTCAGAGTTGACCCATCAATGTGAGAGTTGCATTGAAGGAAACTGAGCAAAACCCTAGTTTACAAAACCGATGCACAATGGAGTCACTGGGCCATGCAAACACGGTGGAGAGGGCCCACTAGAGGTAATGGAATTCTAGGAGACCAACGGAGTCGACGACTCGTCAATCCGACCTTCAGTTGTCGATTTATGTCGAGTTGCAAGTCGCATGAAAATGTCGTTCAGGGACACTTGGTCACTCTTGGTCTGGGAGAAAAAAACCAAATGGAGCAACAAGATTGCATATAGTTGGCTCCGATAGATGTGTATGGCCAATGTTGACATGAGAACACCACTAAGACTGGCATGGAGGATATTTTTTTAGAGTTGACCCACCAATGCGAGAGTTGCATTGAAGGAAATTGAGCAAAACCCTAGTTTACGAAAACGATGCACAATAGAGTCACTGGGACATGAAAATGTGGTGGAGAGGGCCCACTAGAGGTAATGGCATGCCAAGAGACCAACAAAGTCGACGTCTCTTCGATCCGACCTCTAAATGCTGAGTTATGTGGAGTTGCAAGTCGCATGAAAATCTCATTCAGGGACACTTGGTCACTCTTGGTCCAGGAGTGAAAAAACAAAACAGAGTAGCAATATTGCACACCATTGGCTCTGACAGGTGTGTATGGCCAATGTCGACATGGGAACACCTCGAATACTAGCACAAAGAAGGGTTTTTCAAAGTTGACCCACCAATGCGAGAGTTGCATTGAAGGAAACTAAGAAAAACCCTAGTTTACGAAACCGATGCATAATGGAGTCACTGGGCCATGTAAACATGGTGGAGAGGGCCCTCTATAGGTAATGGAATGCTAAGAGACAAATAGAGTCGATAGACCATTGATCCTACCTCCGGTTGCCGAGTTATGTCGTGCTACAAGTCACATGAAAATGTCGTTCAGGGACACTTGGTCACTCTCGTTCCGGGAGCGGAAAACCAAACAGAGCAGCAAGATTACATGCAGTTGGCTCTGACAGCTATGTATGGCCAATGACGACATGGGAACACCACCAATACTGGCACGGAGAATGGTTTTTCAGATTTGAACCACCAATGCGAGAGTTGCATCGAAGGAAACTGAGCAAAACCCTAGTTTATGAAACCGATGCACAATGGAGTAATTGGGCCATGCAAATGCGGTGGAGAGGGCCCTCTAGAGGTAATGGCATGCCATGAGACCAACAGAGTCAATGACTCATCGATCCGACCTCTGGTTGTCGAGTTATGTTAACCTGCAAGTCGCATGAAAATGTCATTCAAGGACATTTGGTCACTCTCAGTCCGGGATGACATGCTAATTGTTGGGCATGGTAAGAGAATTATTAAAAGTTTGAAGAAGGGGCTAGGAATTCAATTTTCAATGAAGGATTTGGGTCCAACACAACAAATACTAGGCATGAACTATATTTCTCCAAAAAAGGATAGAAGAGATGTTACTTGGAAAGACATAATTTGAGTTGTCCCAGAAGACTTAAGATGGGTGTATTTAGCTATGGTATATGATAGAAACTATATCTCTTAAACATGAACAACTCTTTGACCTTTCTCTATGTTATACCTTCTGCTCTCACATTCAATTCTAATTATTAACTCAAATAGAAGAAGGATAAAAACATACTAGAATAGCAATTAAAATTTAGAGATGAAAGAATAATGCACAAGTCAAATACCATTTAAAAATATTAAAGCAATTATTTTTTTTATTAGTAGCCCGATGCAACACAAATTGGAGAGAAAGTTCCAAAGATAGTGGTTTACCAGGTAGGACATGTAGAGAACAATATAAAGTGCGGAGCTAGCAAACCTGTGAAGGACATGATGTTGGTTTCCTGTTGAATATTTCCTCCCTCCAATTTTCGAAAAAAATTAAACCTAAAAAGATGCAATACAAACCTAATGGAAGACCACAAAAATAAGCATGTTTCAATTAGCTGCAATAATATCTCACTTTTGACCAACATTTTTATTACTCACATGCTTAAGCCTCTTGCACCACATTAGAATTTTTTTCCAATATTAAATGGAAACCCAAAAAACTACTATGGATTGATCTTGTATTGTTGATCATAGCAATGATGCTAGGCATATATTTTAAACTCATGTAGCAAAGGTAAGAGAAACATGGGTGAAAGATTAAACTAGTGAAGGGTGTCTATTGAAGATACATACATCAAACATTTTCACTTGAAAGTTACATTCAAATAATTCAATCTCTATTTAAAAAGAACAGAAGGAATTGAGAATGCAAATGATGAATATTTGTATTCTTGCATAGCTTTAGCGGCTAACAAGAGTGAAATGGATGGAGAAAATAGTCATTTCTCTCTAGTCAAAATAGTCAAATGTAGAGAATTGTGTGCTTGTGCAAGCTAACACGTCAAAATATGGATGCCAGTTCCATGAGTGGTTGAAATTGACAGCTACTATTAAAAGACAAGACTATCATGATGACTTACTCCGCTTTCTATGTGAAATCTGCAAAAGCCTTTCCCTTTCCATCTATATCGATGTCATGTCTGAATATACATCATGTATAAATACTTATTACGAAGATGGTGCATAAAACAGATCATACTTGGTAATAAGTATTTATACATGCTATATATTCAGACATGACATTGATATAGATGGAAAGGAAAAGGCTTTTGCAAAGTTCACATAGAAAACGGAGTAAGTTATCATGATCGTCTTGTCTTTTAATAGTAACTGTCAATTTCAATCACTCATGGAACTGGCATCCAAGTGGAGTGTAAGCACAATTGCCCAATCTCATTCAATATAGCCAGTTGGATCCTCTGTGTTGCTAATTGCCTCCATCAATCTCTCATTCTCTGAATGAGGTAATATTTAACGTACCTTGGCTGAGTTATTCGTTGACATTGTCTGTAGATGGATGTCCGTGCCAACAATCAATTTTGTGAAGTGATAGACCACAAAACCTGGTATGTAATCCATGCATACATTCCCACTAGTTCTCATTGATTTCCCATCCAGTATAAGATATTCACCCTCAACCACCATCGAGCGAATAGGAAATTCATTTCCTTCATCATCAATCAATGATCCATTCAGGATTTGCTTACCTCGAATGCATCGTGCCAGCCAATAGTCCATGTCCCATTCATTGTCTTTCGGGGCAACAATTGCATATATGTGTCATGGTTGTACAAGATCTGGGATATGGTCGTAGTCTATCAAAATCACTGACTGAACCTCCTCTAAGTGGGTTGTTTCACTGACTACACATGGGTCTACTACAAGTGACACATGATCCCAATCATCAACCCAATCCATGCATTCACATTCATCCCATTCACCACTACTATAAGGGCTGCAAAAGCAAGCAAGTTTTCGCGTCCATATTTCAAATAGGGGGTTGTTTGAGCTTCGAACCAAATGAAATCCATGTGTTCCTTGTACTGTGCCGCAACTATAGGAATGTGATCGATCTATGTCAACCACATGCCAAAAATTCCTAATTTTCCTTCCTACCACTTTAGTTTGGTCTGACATTCAATTGCGAAGCACCATTGAACTATGGATTCTGCATCTTTGATATGGGGGTTTATGTTAAACCTTATCTCCTCCCTTCGTAGTGCAGTCTTGATGCATGCACCGGCCCCATCAAGCTCACCTTTTCCATGCCCAGTCTCAAATTAGTTGCATATATGCGGCACATTATAAGTCTTATGTAACATACTCATCCATTGGAAGACTCGAGAATTTTTGAACTGGCCTGCACAACCATCTGACCATATCTAATGCTGATCCATATGTATATCT
This sequence comes from Pseudotsuga menziesii, assembly GCA_001517045.1. NCBI lineage: Eukaryota > Viridiplantae > Streptophyta > Pinopsida > Pinales > Pinaceae > Pseudotsuga > Pseudotsuga menziesii. The sequence goes on from LPNX010962487.1 coordinate 6,073, forward strand.
CCCTTCTTTTGTTGATCATAGAAAATTCGAAAACAATGTTGCACATAATGCAAATCATGGCATCTGTCATCACTTATGTAAAAATTTGTCTCCTTCTGTATTATCCTATTGTAAATGTTGCTCTCAGGGCCATGCCTATACGTAATATGTACCATGATGCTGACTTGGTCGGAATGGTAGTATTGACTATGAATTTCATTTTGTGGCTGAAGGGTGTAGTTTTCTGCAAAATCCACAATTGACAATATGGTCCCAATGGGAAAGTTGTCCCTGGATTTTCTATAATGCTCATCCTGCCATCGCGCTACATGCACATGTTGAACATACTGCTCGGTTTTCTTGTAGAACTCCATCAAAAAATCGCATACCTGTACCTGTTGCCATGAAAACAAGAGTCGTATTAGAAGGTGACCTTTAAAGAATGTATATGTAGAAACTGAACACGTAGGAGGAAAAACATGCAATAATCATTTCCACCTGTGACTTCACCATTGTAATCTTTTTACTTTCCTTCGCACTATCTGATTGATAGGTTATGTACTTGAAGCTTTGCATCTCCTCGATTATATTTCTAAATTGATGCTAATCACTTCCATGAATGCAACGGTTCAAAAGAGCAAACCCACTGCACCTGGAACAATTCCCATATAGACATGATTTTCCATAGTATTTTTGTCCTTCATGCCTTGGACACATGATGCTGACGATAAAATATCTTGATGCATTCGATGGTATTACATATTCATTGCAACCCTGCTCAAGGTTAGTATGCAAAACAAAAAATATATTTTTATACATGTCATAAAAATATTCATATTCTACATGGTATCTACAACAACATGTGTTTCGATTAATGCATATACGAACGTACCATGGTTTACATTTCTCAAAGGACCTTTGGCCTAGGTTCAATTGTGTGTGCTTATTCTTGAATCTCTCATAGAGTTTAGTCTGTGTTGTGTCAAGGAAGTGTTTGACGTGGGGTTCAGGTTCAGTAGAACCTTTTCTCAGCTGTATCACATCTCTTTAATTAGATGAAGGTCTGGTATGATCATGACAGAACATTTGTACTAATTCCTTAATAGCATCAATTAGCTTCATATCTCGATGAGGCAACCTGTCGACAAAAGTCCAACAATATTTTCCACCTGGAGTCTGCAGATTTTCTCTTATAACAGAGTACTTCTGAACAGTTTTTCTATTTAATTTAAGTATCTGAAAGTGTGTGAAAGGAGGCGACGTTGCCGTGTGGACTTGCTTACAACTGATTCTGATAACACACTACGAGTTGCACAATGATCTTTAGTACAGGACGTCTTCCCAATCGCATTAAAAGCAGTTGGATATTTCTAACAATATGATTGTTATCCTTTGAACTTCTAACCATATTTATTCCCAGAATTCTCCTAACAACAACTAAAAAAATTGACTTTAACAAACATAGTAATAATTTTCATTTACTTGCATCTCCTTTGGATTCAAAATATTCCTTCATTAATTTGTTACATTGCCAATCGATAATGCGTTTGGGAAACTTACCTTCAAGGCCTGACAGACAACTTTCATCCACATGGATACGTCTAGGAGTCCTTTTTCTTGCAGTAGACAGTCAAGGTAGGGAAGGTGGACATGAGCTACGGATCCCAGGGCTTCTTTGTTGTGGTGCTTCATTCATATGTCAGTCCATATTGGGAGTGTGCTCGACATGGTTGTGGTCTTCTGGAAGAGATTGCAAATTAATCATTTCTCTTAGGTCCAATGCTTCATACTCAGTGTCTCTCAATACACCTATGTCTTCAAGAGCTTCAACATGGCTCATTGATGGATTGTTGGTTGGAGACCGTGTTGATGTTGGAACTTGAGTTGGGTCCGTTGGACGCAACCGCTTCACCCGTGGTTCTGAAGTATAGGTTTTTATGTCATCAAATCTGTTAGGATCGGTCGCAGTATCAGTGGAAATGTGTGGACCATGTCTCAATCTCTCCATTACCAATCTGGCATTTTCTCTTAGCTCATTTTCCTTTTCAATGGGCATATTCCTTCTAGTTTTTCTTTCTCTGTTACGTGAGTTGCCCATATCCAAAAGTTTCTTTATCAAAACTATGAGGTCTACCCCTACATAAGCAACAAATAAGGTATTAGTTCCATTATACATGACCCGTTCCAACATAAATAACTAAATTACATATATGTTAGTATGCTAATTATTGGCATTGATACATAAACGTTGATTAAAGGTTTCTCTTTATGTTTGAACCAGATTTTCATTTCTATACTCTATTTGAGTCAAGTAAAGATAATCAAGTTTGTAGGTATTACAACTATAGGATTCTAACTTCCTTTGTGTTCAAAAAGTATTGGAAGTCAAAAGAAGATGATTGAAATGAGGAGGTTGCAAATCCCTCGAAAAAAGGAGAAATCATTGAGGTAGAGGTATCCCTGTCAAGCTCAAAGGCATGTTCTGATAAATCTAGCATGAAGAGGAGAGCATGGACAAGTTGCTGAACTGTTCAATATGGACCCTCTCCCATGATTGCTTCCAAGGTTTTTATACAAATTGAAGAGTCTCAATAGAGAACCTCATCTATGCCATCCTTGTGGGAAATCAAAATATATTCATGTGCAAATGATTATCGGTCTACATTGCATACTTCATCTTGTATAGAGAATATGGACTACTTGGTGAACTATTCAATATGGACCCTCTCCCATGATTACTTCAATTTTTTTTTTAAAATTGAAGAGTCTCAAGAGATAACTTCATCTATGCCATCATTGTGTGAAATCAAAATATATTCATGTTCAAATGTAAATTAGTTAACATTGCATACTTCATCTTGTATGGAGAATATGAGACTTGTTTAGATGTGAAGTTGGGATTTATTCTTGTGAAATTATATGTTGTCTATGAGAGAGATATTTTTGTAGGCATATCATAAAACATAAATCAATGAAATGATCTCAAAGCTTGTGAATTAAAACAATTATTTACAATTCACGGTACTTATTCAAAATGATCTCTTCTTGCAATGAAAACTTGTAGTGTGAATCTTTCCACTAACTTCTAGGATCACTGAATATGTTTGATAGATTCCAAGAGTGAGCTTCTATCCAATAGATCAAAGAGTGGTGATGGATTGTGAGCCAAATTTCACAGTTCAAGAGCACAAAATGCGCAAACAACAAAAGAAAACCCATGAAAATTGGTAGCAATCCTGAGAATCTAGATCTCTGTTTCTTTTACCTACTAACAGGTGCGCACATACGCATGCGTGTGTAATACCGCGCACACGCATTGACATGCACGCAAACTCAAATGCACACGCACCCCTGTTTAACATTTAGAGCATTTACTCACTAACGTTTATTTCATTTAATGACTAACGTTCTTCAACAACGACTTGTATTCATGATTATTTTGAGTATTTTTACAATATAGTCTAAAACCTATCATCATCGTCACCACTACAATATAGTGTAAACCTATCATCATCATCACCACTACAATATAGTGTAAACCTATCATCGTCATCGTCATCCTCATCATCATCGTCATCACCATCATTGTTCATCATCATTGTTCATCATCATTGTCATCGTCATCATCATCATCATCATCATCATCATCATCATCCTCATCCTCATCCTCATCATCATAGTCATCATCCTCATCATCATCATCACCAACATTGTTCATCATCATCATCACCTACATTGTTCATCATCATCATCATCATCATCCTCATCCTCATCTTCATCTTCATCACCATCATTGTTTATCTTCATAGTCATCATCATCCTCATCCTCATCATTGGCAGCATCATCCTCATCCTCATCATCATCACCATCATTGTTCATCATCATAGTCATCTTCGTAGTCTTCATCATCCTCCTCCTCCTCATCATCTTCGTCATCAACATCATCATCATCATCATCGCAATCATTATCATCATCATCATAATCACTGTCATCATAGTAATAGTCATCATGATCATCGTCCTCATCATCCTCATCATCGTCATTGAAATCATCCTTATCATCATCATCACAATCATCATCATCATCATCATTGTTCCTCATCATCGCCATCATCGTCATCATCCTCATCATCATCATAGTCATCTTGATAGTCATCATCATCCTCATCCTCATCATCATCTTCATCATCCTCATCATCGCAATCATCATCATCATTATCATAATCATTGTCATCATAGTAATAGTCATTGTGATCATCATCATCATCATCATCACCATCATTGTTCATCATCATAGTCATTATCATCCTCCTCCTCATCATCATTGTCGTCATCAACATCATCATCCTCATCATCGTAATCATCATCATCATCATCATAATCATTGTCATCATCATCATCCTCATCATCCTCATCATCCTCGTCCTCATCATCGTCATCCTCCTCCTCCTCCTCCTCATCATCATTGTTCATCGTCATCATTCCATTGCAAATGCTTGAAAATAAAATCAAAGCAAAGTTTCAACTAAACCTATCATCATCATCATCATCATCATCATCATTGTTCCTCATCATCCTCGTTATCATCCTCATCCTCATCCTCATCGTCGTCATCATCATCATCATCATCATTGTCATCGTCATCATCATCATTGTCATCATCGTCATCATCGTCATCATCCTCATCATCATCCTCATCATCTTCATCATCACCAACATTGTTCATCATCATCGTCATCATCATCCTCATCCTCATCCTCATCATCATGATCATCATCGTCATCATCATGATCATCCTCCTCCTAATCCTCATCATCATCATAGTCATCATCCTCATCATCATCATTGTCATCATCCTCCTCCTCATCATCATCATTGTTTATCATCATCATTCTATTGCAAATGCTTGAAAATAAAATCAAAGCAAAGTTTCAACTAAACCTATTATCATTGTTCCTCATTGTCGTCGTCGTCATCATCATCCTTGTCCTCCTCCTCCTCCTCCTCATCATCATCACGATCATTGTTCATCATCATTGTCATTGTCATCATCATCCTCATCCTCATCATCGTCATTGGAATCATCCTTATCATCATCATCACAATCATCATCATCATCATTGTTCCTCATCATTGTCAGCATCGTCATCATCCTCATAATCATCTTCATCATCATCACCATCATTGTTCATCCTCATAGTCATCATCCTCCTCCTCATCATCATCATCTTCGTCATCAACATCATCATCCTCATCATCGCAATCATCATCATCATCATCATAATCACTGTCATCATAGTAATAGTCATCGCGATCATCCTCCTCCTCCTCCTCATCATCATCACCATCATTGTTCATCGTCATAGTCATTATCATCCTCCTCCTCATCATCATCGTCGTCATCAACATCATCATCCTCATCATCATCATCATCATAATCATTGTCATCATACTCATAGTCATCATGATCCTCATCCTCATCATCATCATCATCACCATCATTGTTCATCATCATCATCATCATCATCACCACCATTGTTCATCATCATCATCATCATCATCATAGTAATCATCATTTTCAGCATACTCCTCCTCCTCATCATAGTCATCATCCTCATCATCATCATTGTCATCCTCCTCCTCCTCATCATCATAGTCATCATCCTCATTTGATCATCATTGTCATCATCCTCCTCCTCCTCATCATCATTGTTCATCATCATCATTCCATTGCAAATGCTTGAAACTAAAATCAAAACAAAGTGTTTACTTAACCAATGCGTAGACGCATCCCTAAAACATATGCACAAAGTAGCACGAATGCGCTTTTAGTGCATGCACACCCATAGAGCGTGATCGTGCTTCTAGTGCACGCGCGTTATGTTTTAAATTACACGCACGCGTGATTTAAATTTAGAATTTTGGCAGCACCTTTTTTCCAACCAACGTGGTGGATGAATTGGCTGCTTTGGTTTTAGGTTCAGGTTGCCCAACCAAGTGGTTTTCACTGTCTTATGACATAAAAACTTGTTTTGTACCACTTCTCCTATTTCGTGCATGATTTTCCATATGCCATGCTTGTCCACTGTTAATGAAAATTCACACACTTGTGTAACTTTGTCTGTAGATTGTGAATATGTAATTTTTATTTAAATCTATTATCTTTTTCCATTTTTTATTTAATTTTAAATGGACTAATGTCAATCTAACACAAAATGTAGGCTATTTGCTTCAGCTATAACTTTTGATTGCCTCACCTATTTAAAAAATGGAAAATAACCTGCATAAGATGACACAAAGACCTAAAAAAGAAAATATCGTTCATTGACTATGTTAATACCAAGATGTGGTGGACCAATGCTCGACCTTGTCATTTTAGGGCGTTACTGACTTCTTTAATTTGAAAAATAAAAATTAAAACATAAATAAATATGGAAAAATAACGCTGCACTAGACACACCTGTTATCTACAACTCTATATAATTTTTTTCACAAAATTCCACCATTTGCATACCCAACGAGTGGACCAACGCAAACATATTCATTATTTTTTGCGAAAAATATAACATACCAACATTCGAAGAACCTCGTTTTTTAGGATTTATGCTTAGTTTCCATAAATAAAAGTTATATATTCCGGAAGGTAATCCGATTGTCCACGTTTCATATTCTTACACCATATTCCAAAAATTTGTGTAGGTACCTCTAATATTGCTTTTTGATGTTCAGATTTATGTTTTTCCAGAAGTCCATTGCAACAAATGCATCACAAGTGACCAGCATTAGCTTGCACCAACCCTCAACTAAAAACACCTGAAAAGTAGGTTGACTACAAAGCCTGGTAATAAAATAGTAAAATACTAGATAATGAAAGTTAAAGTTAAATAATGGTGTATAAATTTAAAGTTTGATAAATAAAATTTAGTTTAAGTGGATGCATCAAATATTAAAAAATAAAAATAAAATGAAATGAACATATGATATAATTTATTTAATGAAATTATGATTAAAACAATTGAATAATAATAAATTAAATATTGAAAAATAAAAATAAAATGAAATGAAAATATGATATAAGAATAAAATGATTTAAGTTAGATATGTAGTCAATTTTGAAATTATAATATAATAAATAAGATAAATGAAATGATAATATAACATAGTTAATAATTAAAATAGGAAAAATTAAAGCACCCAGAGCATGTACACAATAAACATATTTTATTAATCAAGATTGAGTTATATATATATATATATATATATATATATATATATATATATAGGAAGACTCCAACAAATCTACATCAGTAAAATGTGGATCTAAATAGATAACTATGAAACTCACATAACAAACTCAATCCGTAGTAAGCGTTATCTCTAAGTTCCCTTTTAATTCTTACATAAATACCAAACAAATCACAAATCAATATTCTATTATCTGCCTAGTCTTCATTAGCATTTACATCCACTTCGAAGTCTCGCTTTTGACCAACAATAATGTAATTGTAATGACTAAAAATATCGAATACTATACTCTACCAAAGTACATAGCTCGCTGAGTTTGGAAAAGAAGTAGCCAAGTAACTGGATTGATCTATGGAGGTACTTCCATCAGTGGAACACATAGCTCGCTGAATCCAATAGTGATCTAGGAGAGCACTGTAAATACTAAACATATCCAAAAGTTAGTCATGCAAGTGACCTTCACAAATGTACAAACGCACGCAAAATATTACATAATTAATAACTATTTCTTAGAAGAGTCTTAGAGGTTCTGTATTGACTTCACAATCATTGTCAGAATCTGGTGTGATTTCATGATGACATTTGAGATGGCTTCAGAGATTGCTATGTTAGCCGACTCTTTCAGTTTTCCCTTTAATATATCGCTAGCATGAATTTTTTAATTTAGTGACGTGGAATGTCCACGTCTTTTGCAGTCGAAGCATTCAACAATACTCATGTTTTTATTAAACCTTTGGTTTGAAAACTGGCCAATTTAAGCTTGTGGACAAACTTCTTTGTTTCTTTGTTTCAACCTATTTTCTTCTGCTAATAATGCTACTATCATTTCATCCAAATATTTAGTGGAAAATTGACTTAGACTCGAAAATAGTATTATCATAATTTGATGATAAACTATTTAATAATATTGCGTTTACAACATCCTCTTCCACTGGAGCACTAATTTAGGTCAGTTTCCTCATAAGAGACTTTAGTTCATTGATATGAGAAGACAAAGATCTCTCAAGCATTTTTAGTTTGAATAATTACAATTTCAAAGAAAACTTTGCATTTGTAGATTTTTCACCAAACATTTTAGCCATTTGTTCCCACATGTGTGCAATTTAAAATAAATAAATAAATGAGGTGTAACTGAAAATCTGAAAGAGTTAATGCAATGATGGACTTGGATCTCTCTTCCCTTTTCTCCCAAGCAATTAAGTGAGCAGAATTTGTGGGTGTTGTTTCTGATCCATCTATAATTCCCCATAAATTTTTACTCATAAAATAGCTAATTTTTTACCTTCCAATTGTAGAAATTGTTTCCATTAAACTTTTCCACCAACACGAGGCTCCATTTTTAAAAGAAACTTGATCTAAATATATTACCTCACACAACAGCACACAAAAGATTCATCAATTAACAAAGAAACTTGATCTAAATATATTACCTCACAAAGCATCACACAAAAGATTCATCGATTAACAAGTTCACAGGTGCATAGGTCTTCTCTCCTCTCCTCATGTTTGACAATCGCCCCCCTCTGAATTATGCAACAATATTCACACCACAAGATCTCATGCCCTTTCTCTTGCAAATGATGTTGCATGTCGGCTTGAGAGACCACACTTTCACACAACTCTCATGTTTATATGATATGATCTGTGGTAGAAATGGCAAGCAAATTTACAAGTTCATCATGCCTCCCCAGATGAGACAGACTGCATTCTTCATTGTAGGCTTGCCTAGTTTCCACCACTGCTCCAACTTCTATTCATGTTCTTTGCATCCTCTCTCCACGAACTCAATTTTCCACAGGCTACTCTCTCATCTCCTCCTTGTCCTTACAATAGCTAGTGATTTCTCTTTAATTCAACTTTTTTTCACGTATTTTCTTCAGCAATTGCTTAGAGATACAACTGCCCTTCACTGATGTTCTTTGTTTACTGAAAAACGATGGAATCCTTCTCCATGCAAGTGAATGGACATATCAATGGAAACTACCTTCTTCAAAGTTGATGCCTCCTTCACATTCTCACAGTCTTGTGGTAGCGCTACCTCTTCCAACATACGCCTTCTCTCAGATAACAATGGCTACACTTTCACCCAACAGATATACTTATCCTCTCAAGATCTCACCAGGATCTGATATCAAATTGGAAAAATTAAAGAATGCAAATCTTGCACACAACACACATATTTTATTAATCAATATTGAGTTACATATACAAGAAGACTCCAAAAAATCTAGATCCGTCTAAATAGATAACTAGGGAACTCACATAACAAACTCAATCTCAAGTAAGCATTATCTCAAACTATTAAGGGTGTGTGCAAGAATTTGAGGGACCTTTTAGATGTAATCCTACTTTTTGGAAACATGCTCATGATACATAAAAACACAATGCACTCACGTTATGTAATGCTTGGTTTGGTTAATCTTGAGCCTGACATGTCATATGACACATAGGTTAGGCTAGGGAAAATGTGCATGCATTTTATTATTACAAAACGTGCACACGTTTTATAGTTACAAAATGCGTACGCATTAAGGAGATGGAGAAGCAAAACTTGCACGCATTTTAGAGAACCAAAACACACACGCATTTTAGAGAACCAAAACATGCATGCGTTATGGAGAACCACAAAAAATGGTTTTAGTGCATGGCTAGGGAATGAATAAAAACAATAGTTTGCATCATCAAGATTTAAGACATATAGTAATATTTTAGCATCATCAAGAACAACATCTCAAACAACCATGCCTAACCTCCCAAGAGCATATTTTTTCTTTGTGTTGTAATATGGACACCATTAGGAGGCTTTAAGAACTAAGCATGGGTCATAGTCCATTGACCATGCTTGAGGGAGGAAGCTCAAGAATTATGTCCTAAAGGTATCTTTTAAGGATCGAAGTCCATGAACAAGACATCAAACCTAAACATAGGACCTCCATATGTGATATTTTGCATCTAAGAGAGAATATGGAGTGCATTAGAATTCTCTTAATACTAGAAACATATTCGTAGACATGGTTTAGGGAGGAAACCTATTCCTTAGGCCCTAAAGGAATCCTATAGACATATAGGGACAAGAACAACACCTCAAACAAACACACATGATCTCTTAAGGGTATCCTCAACCTTTAAGTTCGGATATGGCCATGATTAGGATTTTTTTAGCATTAGATATGAAGGATAATGTGTTAGTCATGGTTGGTACATAAAGCTTTAATTTTATATTATAAACCCACTTTTAGGGCTCAAGGTCCATGAACGACACCTTGAATCAACATAGATGACCTCTCATGTTGATAGTTTTGTTTTGAATGGGGATTGGGAACCATTAGGGGTTTCTAAGTACTATATATGTGTATTGGGACCTTAGACATAATAAGGGAGGAAACCTAGGCCTTATCCCTTGGAAGATGCTTCTATCCATCTAGAGCCAAGAATTATGTATTAAACAACCTCATTAGATCCTTCCATGGTTTCATTTACCTTGAAATGGGGATACTAGTTCCATTAGAACATTTTTAGCATTAAGTACAAATATTAGGCCCCTTCACGTGGGTAGGGAAACACTTGGTCCTTAGGCCTTAAAGGAAGTTGTTAACCATTTAGGGCCGAAATTGATGCCTCCAATCACCACACATGACATTGAAAGTGAATCATTTGATCTTAATCGGGATATGCATGCCATCATCATTTGTTGAGAACTAGGTATGCATTTGAAGGCCATGGACATGGTCAGGGGAGTAAACTATGGCCTTAGACCCTAACTAAATATTCTATGCATCTAGGGATAGGAAGGATGCTTTAAAAAATCACATGGAATCTCTTAGATATATTTGGACAATGAATGTGGATGTTAGTAGAATTAGGTGGTTTAGAGCAGCAGGTATGGGACCTATGAGACACGATTGAGGGAATATGCTCGTTCCTTAGGCCATAATGGAATATTTGAGGCATTCATGTTAATGAGCAATTCCTTGAAGCACCACATATGACCTACTCAAGGTATGCTTGGTCTCCAAGAAACTTATGCACATGCCTTTAAGAGGTTTTGAGCATTAGATATGGGTATTAAGGCCTCAACAAGGTCAAGGGAGGAAATCCAAGACTTGATCCCTAAAAAATATTTTTGGCATATATGGATACACATGTGCCTTACTCACTATCCCTCTATGCCTTACTCACTGGCCCTCCCTGCCTTTGTATTTCCATCTCTCACTATATCTATGTGTATGTATGTGTGTGTTTCCCCCTTCTCTCTCAGACAACCTCCATATCTCTCTCACATAACCTCCCCCTCTCTCTCTGTCTATCTCTATGTGTGTGTGTGTCCCTCTCTCAAAACCTCTCTCCACCTTATTTATACTTCCCTCACTATTCCTCCCTACATCACTCTCTCTCTTTATTGTTCCCCCTCCCCCTTTCTCTCCCACACAACCTATCTCTCTCTCTCTATGTGTGTGTGTGTATGTCCCTCCCTCATAACCTCTCTCTACCTTCACTATACCTCCTTCACTATCCCTCCCTCAATATCACTCTTTATATCATTCACCCCCTTCCCTCTCTCCGACACAATCTATGTGTGTGTGTGTGTGTGTGCCCCTCCCTCACTTCCCATAACTCATAATCTCTGTCCACCTTCTCTATACCTCCCTCATTGTCCTTCCCTCCATCACTCTCTCTCTATTTCTCATGCCTCCCCCTCTCCCTTTGTCGCTCAC
>LPNX010962487.1:18135-43400 GCA_001517045.1 Pseudotsuga menziesii
ATATCTCTTTCCTTCACTCTATCTCCATCCTTCCCTCACCCCCCTCCTCCCTCCCTCTCTCTCTCTCTCTCTGTTTTCAACTTATCCCTTCTCCTAAACCCCCTTCCTCATTATGACCCCTATTCTTTGTTTTATCGCATCTCATTCCCATCTCTTCAATTTCCCCCTCCTTCGCCTCTCTCCTCCAACACGTCCTATTCCTCCTTTAATACTCCATATACACCTTTCCATTCACCAATCCTCTCTCTCATCAAACCATCACCCACTTCATCCCTCCACCTTATCCCCCTTCGTCACTCAAGTCTCGTGTATTGCTTCTAACCCTATACATCTTCAACATGTCTTCTCCTCCTAATAACTGTCTCAATCCCCACTCCCCTTCACCCTTGTAACCCATAATGTTCCCATTCCATTCATCTTTCTCCTCTTGAATTTATAACATCCTCCTATGATCTTAACCCTTCCCCACCCCTTCTCAACTCTTAACCATCCCCACTTGAATTTCCAATATCTTCCTAGGCCCTTGACCCTTCCCCACCCCCTCTCAACTATTAACCATCTCCACCTGAACTTCCAACATCCTCCTAGGCCATTGACCTTTCCACACCCCTCTAAACTATTATCCATACATTTGATATATTACATATAATGCTATATTTTTAGCTCTACAAAACGTGTGCGTATTATAGAACTACATAACGTGTGTGCATTTTGTAGTTCTATAATGCGCACGTGTTTTGTAATTCTATAACGCATGCGCGTTTTGTAGCTCTATAACGTGCACGCATTCTCCAATTCTACAAGGGAAGGGGATGTAATTTGAATTTAAACATGTCAATTCACTTGCTTGCATGTCACCAACAGTCCTATGTGTATGGTTTGGAGTTTGCTTCGGTAATACCAAACCTGTGCTATGGTATATGATAAACCATAGCTAATTAGGCATTTCTTCCATTTTCTGAAGAAGTTGTTGTTTATGCACTCGCTACAGTATGTTACACACAATCATTTTTGACGAAATCCTAAACATAAATAATATTTTTTTTGGAGATTATAAATATGTAATTTTTATTAAAAAATATTATATTTCCCTATTTTTTTCAATTTCTATTGTGTCATAACTGCTTAACTCAAAAAACATGTTACTGTTTTTTCCATAACTTTTTCAATTCTTAATCGTTTTAAAAATAAATTATATGGTGCACTAGAAGACACCAAACTTTACATTCTGTAAAAAACCCATTTCATGATTATTTCATTAAGACCTTCAAAGGCTGCACCCACAAAATATGTATCATTTTTTAGGAATGATCACTTAGATAATTATAAAAAATTTAAAAATTATTAATTTTATTTTCGAAAAATAGTGCTGCATTAGTGCTATATGTTCTCTACATGCTTGCAAATTTTTGTATCTCAAAAGCATCATTTAGGCCCTCAAAGGCTGCACCCACAAAAACATATACCTTATCATTTGCCTAAAAAATAAAAAGTGACTATTAGAAAAAATGAAACTTGACATAGTTATAAATTTTTTCAATACATAAACATTATATATTTGGAAACCTGATTCAATTTCCTACATTTAATCTTATTTACTCAAAGCAAGATATTTTGTGTAAGTATGACAAAAAATACAATTAAGTTGAGAGATGCCTGATTTTTTTCAGTTTTCTATTACATCTAACGTGCCAAAAGTGATCCTCATTAGCTTGCACTCACCCTTAAGAATATCTTAATGTAATATATTAAAAATAGACTAGAATGATAGGTTAAATTAACATAAATTTATTATAAAACAATAATTTTTTCATGAATATTATAATTATGAATGAAATGTAATAATAAAATTATGTGTAGTCTAATTTACATTTTTAACCCTTTTTTCAATTGTTAAGAATTTTGTTAAAAATCTCTTAAAAAGAAAAAGTGATGGAAATATATTTGGTTAAAATCACAATGATGAAAATTTTATTTGAAAAAAAGTGATAATATGATATACTATGGATGACATATTAAAAATAAATTAATTTAAAATGACAGATTAATATACATTTATCAATTTTATAATAACTACATTATAAAATAATGTTTTTTTTAGACCATAACAATTGGAAGATTTTGTATTAAAAACAGTGGCAAGCCACTGGGTTCATTACATCAAAAGAGAGAGCTTCTGTCACTCAATAATTCAAAAACCGTGCTAACTTGCAACAAACATAATTGCTACTTGAAGGTATCTATTTCAGCGAGCCTGTTCGGCTTCGTGTCATTACATCTGTCCGATGTTGGATAGATTTTTTTTTTTTTTTTTGATACTGTCTGCCATTCGCTGCTTTGGCCTTGATCATGGTTTTTCGTCTGATCTTGTGTTTCTTCAGCATCGGCAATATCAGCCCAGTTTGAGGCTCGCTGGGTTGGCTTTGGCGACGTGGGCGGAGGTGTTTCTACAGGGTCTATCCCCTGAGCAAGTTCTTTGGGGGCGAATTCGGCTTCCTCTACTGGGACTGATGCCAGGGTCTTCTCTTCAGCTTGCTTCTCCGGAGGTGCTTCTTTCCACCAAGTGGGCCTTTGGCTTCGGGGCAATCTTCTTTTTCCGGATGATTTCTCGCAGTTACGGGCTATATGCCCTGTTTCAAAGCAGACCCTGCATCTAAAGCAGAGCTTCTCGTAGTCGATCTTCTGGGTCCAAGAGTAGCCCTTGCCGAGAAGAATGATTTCTGCTGGGAATCCATTTTTGAAGTCCATTTCTACACAGATCCTTGCAAACGTGGTTCGTTCTATACTCTCATCTGGACTATTGCAAAGAAATTTTCCGAGACCGTTTCCAATAGACTTAAGAGATTTATCCTCCCAGAAATGCAGGGGGAGAGAAGAGAGTCTCACCCAGATTGGAGCGGAGGAGATGGAGGCCGTGGTTGGGTCAAAGTCGGGGGTCCATGGCTTCATGGACAGCCCTGCTCTGCCCCAGAACCATGGCCCGGAGCTAGAAACCTTGAATCTATCATCATCGGAATCAAAAATAGCCACGAAGAAACCCTTGGCACAAGGGCAAGCAACAACCTCACCATCAATCAGAGGGGACCAAGCAGAAGAGATCCAGGATCGGAGATCTGCCAAGCTAGGCCAGAAGCCATTGAATCTACAAACCAAGGAAGTCTTGCTTAACTCAGAAGCAAACTCCATGGCTTCATTCGGCATCTGGATGGAGATCGCTGGGGCTTCCGGAATCGCAGCGGGCAGAGCTGAGGACTCCCGTCGAGGGGCCACTTCTTTGAAAGAAGGGCAGTCCCTCCGTTGAGAGGCTGCGGCCTTGAGAGAAATGTCTGGAAGAGGAGGGCCGACGCTGAGTGGGAGAGCCACGGAGAGCCTGGCCGCTGCAACAGCAGGCAGCGGGTGATCTGGAGAAACCCACGCAGAACCGCAGTCAACCTCGGTCGCCATGGAATACTGTGCACTGAGAAGAGCCCGCGATTTGGAGGCGAACAGGAGGAACGGCGAGCTGGAGGAGCGGCAAGCTGGAGGGGCGGCAGGAGGCCGAAGCCCTCAGCGAAACCTAAGCCCTAGCTCTGCAGAAGCGCCGGGAAGGAAAACGCTTCGGAAAAGTCTGTAATCATTCTACGATATTAACTAAATATTACTATTACATTATAAAATAATGGATGAAATAATAATATAACAAAGAATTAAATTAAGTTTATGAATATTAAATATAAAAAATTAGAATATAAAAATAAGAAGAGAAAAAATGAAAAGGGTTGAATATTTCTAGAAATTGAGAAGAAAAGAAAATGAAAAGGGTTAAATTTTAAAAATAGAGATTTTCCTTGGCAAGGTTCTTTTAACTATGGGAAGGAGGGTGCTTTTGGAATCTAAAATTGGGAATTTTTGTATGAACGAAGTGCATTCTACAACCCAATAGGGGGAGATGTGTAACTCTTCATATGCTCCTCCTAGAACTTGCAATGTTTGGTTTTTTTTAAACATTTACAAGTGCATGTATATATAAAACTACATTAAAAAACTTCCTAAAAGTTTACACTATAAAAAAGGCTTTGCACCTCCACATATATGATCCTTCTCAACGCTTGGTAGATTACTTTTTATGATGGATCTAAGTTGGTTATGTGACTGACATGTCTCAATAGTGACAATCCATCAACTCCAAATCTAGTAAATACAAATAGATCAAGTAATGAGATAAGAGGAATTAGGAAACTAAATCCTTAACCGATACAAAATAATAAAATAAAGTTTCAATCTTTGATTTTTCTTGGCAGTTCCTCTGGTATCTAGGCCATGTCCATTACTCTGTCTATACCCTTTGTTAGTTAAACTTCTTAGATACCCTGAAATACTTTGACCAAAGTAAAGCGACATAAATTCTCAATACAATTCTTTTGACTCAAACGTTTTGAAATAAACACGATTTATGAGCAGCAAAGTTGCAATTCCTTGTCATTGAGTAAGTTATAATAGTGTTTAGAGAAATGAAATATTTCACACCATAAACCAATAAGAAGTGTATAGAAGTGGTTTATCCAATATGGCGGACACTGCAATTTCTAGTCATAGTCCTCGTTACTAAAGACGTAGACTTATAGAAACTAAAGGTGAGAAGTAGCTACTTACCTCCCATTGCAAGATTCTCACAGTTTGCAAGCTGCAATTCGCTAAATGAGGGCTAAAAATAAAGTGGCAATTACATATAATTTTATGAGTTTAAAATATCTAGAACCTATTTCATTTAAATCAAAGTGGGGTAATTAAAAATGTTAAAATACCAATAGTGCACATTATGGTAATTAAAAATGTTATAATACAAACAGTGCACATTATGGTTGGAATCATACTATATTTTCCTGACCAAGAGTCAAATACAAGGCAAAGAATTTTGCACTTTTTTACACTTGTTGATAGACTACGCTAGTTTTAAGCTTGGTTATATACTACAGCATCTTTACAACGAGAGACAATATTCAAATGATAGCAAACATAGAATTTAGGCCGACACTACTTTCATGCGACTGCCAACTTTCTCACTAATTGATCTCAGGTATCAATGACAGGGGTGAAAACGCTTTTATGGTTTCCGAATATAAACTCTAACATGTAACTGCTTCTAAGTATTTAAACATGTTCAAGTAGTTATAAAATCACAACAATACATGTAACTGCTTCTTAAGTATTTTTGCTTCATCCAAGTTTTTTCCTATGGTCTAACTCCTCCTCCATAGCTATCTTGCGTTGGTTATCCATGTTTTCAGCCTCTTTAAATAGCTTATTAACTTGATTATCATTGTCATCTCTGAGGGAACACTGCTTGCTTCAGCTAAAAGAATTTCATACGGGACTGTGGCTTTAACTTTGAGATTGCTAGTAATTAGCTGCTTCTAAATTCTTTCTAGTTGTCTCCATCTGCAAGTTAACATGTTGTTTCCACATAATTCACAACCGTAGAGACCAACCAGCAAACCAAAGAGGGTTTTTGTTTTGTTTTCCGATCCCAAAGTTTAGCTTTTCTGCACCTATTTTGGAGTAAGTATAAGGCTTTCCATCTTCCCTGTATTCTTTTCGCCCTACAAGTCTCCCAATTGAGCTTATAGTAGAAGTCAATCTCAAGATATTTGTATTCCTTCATTATCTTCAATGGATTGCCTTCTAAAAGAAAGGTGGTTAGTTTGTCTTAGAGAAGATCATGATTTTGGTCTTGGTAATGTTCACTTGCATCCCGACCTCCTGACAAAAGTGTTATAATTCTTGTTTCATATTATTATATATTTGGATGAATTGTTTCATGCTATGTAGCAAGGGTTGGGGGTAGGGTACAGGTACCTGTATCGGGTACTTGTAAGGTACGTCTCCTACCGTACCCCATACTAGCTCCACGTACCCGACACGCCATTATAAAAAAAGGGGTACTTATAAGCGAAATGGTGCATCGTACCCCATGTTTGGGTACTCCGAGGGTACGACCGACTCAGTAAAATGCAATCTGCTAGGGAAAATGTAATGACCCCCAACCAAATCTGAACTAATGTTTTGCTAACTGCGTATGGAGTCTAGTTCAAGACTTATGTCAAACACTTTGCAACACTGTCCAAATTTTACTAAATATTGTCCAAAACTGGTAGACTAATTTTGCATTGATTTTACAATGAATGTGTTTATGGTTTTGTGTTCGTCACTCATAGAACATAATTTGACTTCCGAATGTACACATAAAAAATATACATATGTATTTAATACTGAGAAATACACTCACATCAACTCAAGAATATATTTGGCAATTTGCAATTTTCTATTCCTTGTAACAACAGTACAAATAGGTGTTTAAAATAAGATTTCAACTTCAAGTAACCTTCACAATGATTTATCAAATTTTATGTAACTTCCAGTCATCCATTTGATATCTAATGAGTCTATGATTTATCAAATTTTATGTTTCAAATTTTCAATATGAATCTTCATTGTTTAAATAATCATTAAATCTATAATTATGAATCATGATTGATATATTACAAAGAAATCTGAAATGTGTATGCTAACTAATTTTTTATATAATATATATATATATATAGTACCACGATACCCAAATACCCTGTTTCAAAAAGTGACATCCGTGGCGTCCTTGCCCCGTACCCAAGTTTCCTGGCAACTTTGGCCCGCTGTCATATGCAACCACTTCGTTTTTGTGTTGTAGGGCTTCAACAAGCATCCTTTCGTGATCTAATTAAAACCCTTGAAAATGGTATCAAGCGTTGTATAGCAATCTTTCGTTGTAGGGCTGACAACAACTCAGACTCTGATGCAGTGTAGGGACGCCCAACTAGGTCATCCAATGGATCGAAGGCTCCAATTCGGCGATCAACGACTCTGCTGTTGACTTGCCGTCACCCGTGACCACAATAACACGTATTCCAGCAGACATGCATGTTTGTATGGCACTCCTCACCTCCGCTATTGGAGGATCAAGCATTCCACCCAAACCAATAAACGTAAGGTTTGAGTCGTCCTCAAAACATTATGATTTCTGGCTCGGTGGCATCCATTTCAAAGCAAGAGCTAAACACCTTAATGTCTCCTTTTAAGTTGTGGAAGTATCTCCTTACCCACTGTTGTTTATCCAGAAACAGAAAATTGCACCTCATCAAATGACAGCCCCCCTAGACCAGCACTTCGCTCATCATATAGATAAAAGAAAATTGTGATGGTGATGAATAGTCCTCTGATATTGGATTGTTTGCCAATGCAATTGCTCCATATGCAGATAAAGGGAAAACATGTAGCTTACCATCCTGGATACTCAATGTTCCTATACAAGGGTTCAAACCTACTAGCTGGCATTATCTCTATAGATAAGGCTAAACCTAACTTCATCATGTTTATTGTCAGAAATGACTGCTTTTTAGTATTTTCCAGCTGAAGGCCATTATATGCTCCATCTATCCCAAGTCTGTGAAGTTCCATGCTGTAAGAGGAGCTGAATATCCGTCAAGAACAACCTGGATGGTAGCTGCTTTTTGGGGGGTCCATCTCCACTTGACACACAGAACATTGATTATCTCCTTTCTCCATTGTGGCTCTTCCATTCAAACTTGGATTCTGCTAATATTGTTCAGGTAGAAGATATGGTAAACCTGGAACCTGTAAGACTTCCAATTGAGCAATTGTATCCAATGCAGAGGAAAGGTTCATAGAGATCTTGCCAGGGTCTTTTCCTTTTATAGATTCAAATAAGGATTTGGGGCCCTCCTTGGCCATCAATAAGGATATTGTACAATTGTGATCCCCTTTCTTTCATATTCAATGTAACTGAATGTAAGATTGAATCCTTCTCATTTGTTGCAATCACTGCAACCTTTATGTGTTCTCCCATTTTGCTCTCATCTGATTTCCCCCTGTTCTGGAGAAGGCAATGTCCTGTGAAATTAGTAGCATCTTCCAAATCTTTTGTAGTTTCAACTTTCCACCATAAAGTTTAACTCATGCTTTCCACCCTGTCTGGCCACCTTTTTCACATCTATAAGTGACTGCAACTTTCTTTCCAGCAATTATCAGTTTTCTCTTTTCTATGTTGTCCATAACCATTTCAAGTTCTTTCATTTCCGTCCATTTTACCTCACCTGTTTTTCATATTCCATCTATATTTTCTGATGGCTTCCTCCTCCATGCTGCTCATTTTTCTGCAAGTGATATTTAATTTGGCACTTGAAAGGGACTATAAAGTTTATAACCTGTGTCATCTCCAACATCTTCAAGTTCTTTCTCTTCCCGTTGCTGTAACTTGTCTTCATTCAGGAATAAATGGCCTACATTATCAGTACTTTTCGTTGATAAATCTTCCAACACCTCTACAGAAATGCCCAACTTTGTAATGTCATTTCCTCACTTGCAGGTTCTTAAAGAAGATCAAGCCACTTGTATATTTTACGTCCTTGAATAACCATGTCTCAACATTCTATTACATTTCATCCAGATTCTAACAACGGAAAAGCAGTGCCTGAAACATCCAAATATTTTGGGGGGAGAGAGAAATCCTTATCATAAACATGCTGCAAGGAAGATGAAAAATCCAGAGAACTTGATTTATCTGAAGAGCCTACAGAATTCTTTTTGAGATCATGAATGTTTGACGAACCTAAGTAACATGGAAAAGGGACTTTTCTGCAAGAATATTTCTCCTCAGTATCCTGAGATAATCCATGACCTGATATAATTTTTAAAGTTAGAGGGGATCCGGAAGCCAAAACATTCACTGATTGACCAGTCACTGCAGTGCTGTTAATCCCAGATAGAATCTCCTGCATCTTTTTCTTCATCCCTTGGGAACGAGCTGTATAGTTGAGTACATCTGGTGCTCCACTTCCATAATCTTCACTACTCGATTTCCTTCCTTTGTTGATTTGGACTCTTTCTGAAAGACAATGTCCATTGACTTCAACTTGCATGTGTTTCCCTTTTCCCAAACTTAGGTTGATTCAAATCCCTGCTACAGTGCTATCAAATATGTATTAGGGCAAACTTACTATTTACAAGATTGCAATATGAGATATAAAGCTTTTCAAGCTTACTGCGAAACTATGAGACATTATGGTCTTTTGCAGTCCTCTACAATATGCTTCCATCTCTCTGCTTTGTTATCACCTCCTCCACACTCCTGCTGGTACAAAGGAACAGCAAGGAACAGCACAAGTTTATAATTTAATTCCTTGCTGTCTAGGTAGGATATCAAGCATCCAGCCAATCTAGAGTGAAGTGTGCATCTACAACTTCAACTCTAAGCTCCATGGTCACAGAGCTCTTGACACGCATCCATTGCTGTCCAATCATCTCATTACAGATAACATGCTTTAGATATCTTAGTCTTCCAATTGATTTAGGCAGCTTCCTCAAACGAGAACACTCTCTCATGTCAAGTAACTCGAGTTTCCTTAGTTGTCCTATTTCCTCAGGAAGTTCTTTTAAGCACTCACACAGTGAAATGTCCAGATATTCCAACTTCCCAAGTTTTCCAATAGATGCTGGAAGCTCTTTCAGACCTAGACAAGCAGATACCCTTAACATTCTTAAAGAGCTGAGCTTCCCCAAGTCATCAGGTAATTTTTTAAGAAGGTGACAGTTAGTGATGGACCAATTTTGAACTGAAGACATATCACAAATACCAGGTGGCAACTCCTCTAGATCACAGCAATGGTCCAAGTTAAAATCTCGTGTTATGGGAAACTTTAAGCTTGAGTGCAGGCTGTTGAACCTTGACATATTCCCAAGCCCTTCACATAAGCTCAAAGATAGCTTATCTAAGCTCTGCAAGACTTTACTGTGGTCTTGAAGTGGGGGCACATTCAACCTCTCCAAGCGAATAGTCTTAAGCTGAGTAAGTGAAGATAAGGCTGGTAGACCTTTCACTGTGGCTCTCTTGGACCCATAATTGAATAATATGAGGACTTTCAGTTTCCTCATAGTACTAAAAAATGATGGCAGAAAATATTCGCTGGCAGAAAAGAGTAAAACCAAAGCCTCTGCTCGAGGAAAATTCATCTCACACCACTGGTTTTCTTCCATTGCACCTACATAGGTAAACCACAAACGCAGAGTTCAGTTAGTATAATATAGGCCATTGCACACATGACGAAATCATTACATCTAAGATCTTTTGATATCAATGGCCAACACCTAGAAATTGGTCTGTGACCAATTCATACATATCACATGGTGATTACCTATTTGGTGTAGGATAAGATTCACATGTGACATGCACAGAAAATCTGAGAATTGACTCAATAATGTAAGTGAACGAAGATGGTGAATATGGTGAATGTTCCAAAAAAAAAATATTCTTTCTCTGAAGTTAATTGCTGAGCACTCCTAAGTAGCAAAATTGAGTCTTTTGTCTAAGACAAAACTGGAGAAGAAAAATATCCCTGGTAGATGATTAACTAGCTCATATCTATTTTTAGG
Organism: Pseudotsuga menziesii; assembly: GCA_001517045.1. Classification (NCBI taxonomy): domain Eukaryota; kingdom Viridiplantae; phylum Streptophyta; class Pinopsida; order Pinales; family Pinaceae; genus Pseudotsuga; species Pseudotsuga menziesii. The sequence goes on from LPNX010962487.1 coordinate 28,597, forward strand.
TATTTAGAAAAATTATGATTTCCAAGCTAAATAATTAGAAGTAATTTTAAAAGAATTTGGTAATTGGATAGTGCAGATTCAGAGAAATTGCTTAAAAATAGCCATTTGGTGATAAAGAGCCCCATAAGATTTTCTTTGGCAAGGTTTTCTGGTTTCTAATCTAGGTCAATGACAGTCTGTCTATATCTTTTGTTAGTTAAATTTCTTGGTTAGCATGAGACACAGACCAGAGAAAAGAAGAGGAAATTCCCAATTGACACCAACGTTTTAATTCTTTGAAGCAAATAACTATATATGCTTCAAGGAAAGCCGTTAAAATCACCCACCTGTGTGAATGGAAACAATTTGAGCATCAAAGGCCTGATCCTTGAGAAGCTCCCATTTTCCTGGCAAACTGTCCTGCTTCCTAGGCATAAGCAACCTCTTCCTCCTAACTATACTGCCTCGGGATGCCAAATATAGAGCCAAGTCTCGCATTACATCATGTTGAGAAAAGTACAACTCAGAGGCACTGCCATAATTGATTGCTTGGTTCCTACAACATCCATTTACAAGACAACGCAACGTATAAGACAGAGGAAACCAAGATCAAAAGATCTTGAACAGACAACAAATAGAAAAGAAGGCGCTTACCTGAGATTTCTTGTTAAATTCAACAGATTTCTGCTTGCAAGTTCTAACAAGACAACAAAAGCATCATGCCACTCCATCTTTCGAACATAAACCCAAATGTCCAACAATGCATCCACTGAGATTTTTCTATCCTCTGGAAATGACCCCAAGTCTAAGAAGCACTCCCGTGCTTCCTCATCCAGGACATCAATACTGGTCTCCAAGCATCTAAGAAGCCCATCTTTGTGATAATCTGACATTGATTCTCCATTTAAAAGCTTGTTCTTGGCACTCTCCCACACCAGGCGAGGTTGACCATGCAAAGAGCTTCCAATCACCTTTAGAGCAAGTGGCAGGCCTTTGCATTCTGCTTGTACCTGAAATTCATATATCAACAACAATAAGTTGAAATTCAACAGGTAAAACCATTCAAACACAATATTTGTTGTTGTTAAAAGCATGAATATCTGGCCTAATAATCTTAAAGTACAGAATTGTTGTTTTATTGCGTATCCTATTAAATATATGCCTTGAGTCTTTTTTAGTGGAACTTTGATACCATTGTTAACAATAAAGGAAATATTAGCCCGCACCGGGGTGGCTCATTGGTGGTTCAGTTGTTATGAAATCATTTGTTGTAAATTGGAGGTTACGAGTTCAAATCCCACCTAGATTTCCCTGTGTCCCATGTCTTGCGGTGGGTGTGGGGCACCTAGGGGTATAGTGGTAGCAAGAATGGATCCATGAACTAGGGATATCAGCAGCATAGACCCATCTTAAAAGGGGATCTACCAAGCAACAAGAAGGATCAAATCTCTTCAAGTGTAGACCCTTCCTCAAAACTAATATTCTTTTGCAGTGACTAATATGAACATTGTAACTATTGTAACTATTACTCAGTTGAAGGATTGTATAATACAATATATACCATATTATAATTAACTAACACAAACAATATATACCTCTGGACTGATATCTACCATATTACAATTAACTAACACAAATTAACTAATGCAAACAAACTAACGCAAACAATATGATGTTATTCTTTAAGTGTGTAATACAATGTTTATGGTTTTAATTTAGCTAATTTGTGTAGTTTTATTTCTTATAAAGAAAACGTGTCAACTCCAAGATAACTCCAAGATAAGCACGAAAGAAGTTACACATCTCCTCCTATAGAAATGTACCTCTCGGCACAATTATATGCCACTGTAATAATTGCTACTTGTAAGTTAGGGACATTTAGTGTGATACTTTATCTCAATCTCTAAACTCAACCAAACATAGTACAATAATATATTTGCATATATCGCATTCCAGCACTGTAAGAGGCATACCTGCTTGACTAGCTTCTCATCTGCATTGCTTGGAATTGATCTCTGTTCAAAAGCCCAAAAACAGAAAAGGGCCAGAGCATCGGCATCATCCAACAATGGTAATTCATAAATCCGGGTAGAGTTTGTTGTGGGGACGGTAGAACGATCTCGAGTTGTCACAAGGGTTTTATATCCCTCCCCTTCGAATAACAATTTTTCCAAATTTGCCCTCGACCAGACGTCATCCAACACCACAAGAATTCGCTTGGCTCGCCTGTGCAGCAGCTGCTGCAGCTGTCTATGTGCATCTTCAATATTCTGAAATTCAGGTTTCTTCCTCAAAACAATCTTCTCCCACATAGTCTCCAAAATTCCCTTCAGGTTAGGGGACTGTGAAACTGTGATGAAAATGATATTGTTTCCAAAAGCACCTGGCATTCATAAAGAACAATTTCTTAGGGTGTAAATTCCATAATCTGAACAAAATATATTAATGAAGAGCACACAAATTGCCTATCGGGAGACAAAAATGGTTTGAATAAATGGAAAACCCTGTTACCTTTAATTTCTTGATCATTGCAGATGGCCAATGCCATAGTTGTTTTGCCAACACCCCCCATACCTTGCACCCCAACCACAGACACCTCTCTCTGGAGCAGAATCCTCTTCAAATTAACAATATTTTTCTCCAACCCCACTACAGAATCAGACTTACCTGAGCCATTATAATTACAAATAGGAGCTTCATCAAAAGCTCCATCAAACATGCCATCTGGACCCATTTGTTGTAACATCATGGCATTCTCATGGGGATCATTGGTGAGCTTGGGCACGATTTTTTCATTCACATTTCTCTCTTCTACTGCCCCCAACTCGTAGAGATGGCGAAGATTCTTGATCTCTGATATGAGATTCTTCAACTCAAGAGATAATTGGGGAGATAATTGGGCAGGCGTATGGTACTGAACGAAGTAACGTATCTCCTTCTCCAGCTGGTGGATTTCAGAAACATACCTGAGGTTCTGGAAAATATTAGAAGGGCTGGTTTTCTCACACATTTTCACCAACTGAACGCCTTTATTGAGGATGCTCAAGGACTGCTCATAGATGTGGTTTTGCTCATTTTGGGGTTTTTGTATATTCGGTGAATAAAGCAGCTGAAGTGTATGCTTAAGGCTTGGGAGCAGCGCTTCTAGTGTATTGAATAAGATTTTGGAATTAGCCGTATCCATCCTGTAAAGGATGTGGTCTACTCCAATGGATAGTGGGAAGGGGAAATCTTATAAGGAAAAGAAAATAACGGTAGTGTTCTCCTTCAATATATAGCTAGCTATACTTTATGCTTTACCTCAATATCTAGTCGTTCTGAACTTCGATCTCTACTTTCCTTGCCTTGAGAATTTATCACGTCCTGCACGTCTTTGATTTGTGATGTTTTGCATCCATATATTAATGATAATTTCTGGTCTGGTTGATCCTTCATGGCTCTTGCAGCGGTTGTTCGTGCGTTGTTCACATGGGTTGCTGGGTGGTTGAACGGTTGCGCGTAAGCATTGAATCTCCTTCTTTCCTGACTGCTGACTGCAGTGGTTGATTATATTTCGATCACATGGGTTGGTCGGCGGTTGAAAGGTCGCGGATAGACAATTTCTTCTCTTCTTCACTGCATGTTTCCTGCAGGAATTCATGGATTCTTCAGCGATTGAACGGGTCACAAACAGTTCGGAGCTAATTTGGTTAATTTAGAACTGCATAGTATTGATCTCACCATGGCGGAGATATTGGGTATGGGAGTGAACATTGTTATGCGTCCGGTAGCTACAATTGGAGCTGAATCAAAATGTACGACGCTAGGGTTGATTAGAGAAAGAATTTTCTTGACGCTTCAAAATTTGATTAGAAAATAAATCTCTAGATGATCCAGAATAGCTGCGTCGTCTGATGAGAATGTTCTAATGCTTCAAAAGTTGATGGGAAAAAGGGTTTTAGACGTTCAAAATTTATCCGTTGGCGCAGGGTGCAGGTATTCTTGCAGATGTGGAAGAGGGTACTTTGAGACATATATGAAGAAGAAGACACCCTGAGAGTTCCTCCCACCTGCGGTGATCAGCGGGTATTAAGTACAGGATCACGATGGCCCTGGGTTCTGGCAGTACTATAGAGATTTACCAATGGCGTCTAACAAACCAGTAACCTTGATGGAGTAAGACCTTAAATTACTTCTCATTTTTAATTTATTAAGAGTTTATTTGGTTGTTTTCTTGTGAACCACCAACCGAGGTAGTTTAGTTTTGCAACCAGTAGATGGCTGTTCTCAACAGCAGTTTGACATTATTGACACTATGTTTGAACAAGTTTCTCAAATTCAAGAAAGTAGGAACATTAACACAAATAGGATGATTTAACTTATCCATTGTATTACTGTTGTAACTAGAACTCTTTAGTATAGAAATGAAAATAAAATCAAGATTACCAATCCATCACATTGATTATATAAGATATACTCTTTCTAAAGTGAAGATTTTAGAAGTTATAATCCCTATATATGTGGCTATATGTAAAGTAAGTTTTCAGTTTGATGTTAACTATGATTAAAATGTATTAGAAAAATATATGTTGACAAAATATTCTATGACAAAGTATTTGAAAAGATGTATAAATATTCAAATTTAAATTATTATAAAATAAAAATCAAGATAATTTTCATTTACATTTAATATATGAATTTAATTTTAAAGTAAAATCTACAACCATTTCCTACTACTTAAAAGTTTATTTTTTGTTATTCTAAATACTAAAATAAATAAATTTATTTACTTTTAATTAACAATATATAAAAAAGTCAAAATAGACTTACATTTATTATTAATTAACCGTAAATGCAATTCAACTTAGGGACCAGTCAATACTCTAGCACAAGCAATAGATAGAGATACTCGTTTTTTTATTGCAACTTCGTTTTTATGAGTCAACCATGTATATGTAGGGTCCCAAGGAAATAGGAATGTTGTTAACCACCAACATGTCGATCGTGTATAGTATAAAAAAACTATAAAAAATGATTCACACATATAGTATAGTGTTAAAAATATACTTTTCTTATACATATATTATAAACAAATGTACAAATAGAAAATTTAGAATTTCACAACCTCTACACCTAATGTCTATCTTATAGAAATTATTGTAAAAGAAACAAATTAAAGTCTATCTTATATAATTCATTTAAAATATATATGATAAAAGTTATTAAGATTACTTTTGGTTTATTATATCTTAGAATGATTATTAGCAACTTGGTTTTTATTTAAAATTTTATTTTTATGTTGAAAGGTTTAAGAAAAACAAAGTTAAGAAAGTTAGTATGGTAAGAAATAATTTGAAATTGGGCTTTAATATGAATGTACATAAGATATTTTATAAGAAAGTGATTTTCATCTTCAACTATCTTAGGCGTCAATTTCTTTCATCTTATGGTTTTTTTAGAAATTGTTTAGCACCCTTTTTCACCATAGAGTTGGTGAAAGTTAGTTCTTATTTTATTTTAACAATATTGATTTGCTAAAATCTTGAAATATTTTTTATTTTCTAAACTATGGTTTATCACCTCCTTATAATACCTTAATTTTTCTGGCAACACGTCTACTTCTTAAATTTAAATATAATAATACTTTTAATAGTATCATTATTATATAAAAATTATCTTTTTAATTTTTAATTTTAAATGGTGTTATTATTCCATACAAACAAATATATAATTATAATTTTAAAAGTTAGGTTTATCTTCTTATATTTATTAATATTTTTTTTAATTAAAAAAAAAGAACCAAGAAAATTATTAAGTTTTGTCATTATAGAAAAGAAATTTTTTATTATTAGACTTTCATATCCCATGATTTAAAAAGAGGCTCCCTTCCCTACATTAAATGTCTCTCGGAAAAACTAGCGAATATAATGAATAACGGTGATTTTCATGTGGCTTTGTCCCCGAGGAATACCATAAGAAGCGTGATTATAATTTAATAAAACAAAATTTTAAATAACTAAAAAAATATTATTAATAACAAAAATGTAGTGATATAAATATAATTAATAACTAGAAAAATTAGTAATAAAAGATTAGATTCCTTTTTTTAATAAAAAAAGCCCTTTTTATAATCAAAATTAAATCAAAGTAAACATAAATTCAACACAAAAAATAAATCAATTAGTTTTTTTTCTTAAAAAAAAAAAATGTAAGCCACTCAAGGATGGTAAAAAATAACTGTAATTGCATATTTTATTATTTAATAATTAAAAGAAGAGACACATATCCAAAGATGATTGTTGAAGAGTGTTCACTAACCTATTAGGAGGATGATCTGTAAAAGGCAAAAATGACAAATGGCAGCAACATCATTCACTTTCTAGTTGATGCATTATGCAACTTCTATGAAATTGTGGTCATGTTCCCAAGAAAAGAGGAACTGAGTAGGTGGCTCATTAAATTACGAAACTGACCCAAAGACCCAGAGAAGCGCATATATACCCATCAAATGAGCAGGAGGCTCACTACAGTCTAGAAATTAAAACCTTGTGGATTGTTGAAAACTGAAAAGTTAGGCACACAAGAGGAATTCGATAAGGGGAAAGCTAAAGTGAATTGATAGAGTATTGATTGCAAGTGTGACTGCTAAGTTACAGAGAGGACGTAATAGGCTTCTACACAGTATCTTCGTCCTGGTGGTTCAGTGAACAGATGCTTTCAGGAGACGATTGGGAGGAATGGTCTTCTTTGGATGTGTTTCCACTTCGAAAGTTAACAGGTTCTATATTGTTCTGATTTATTATATTTAATTCATTTTCTGTTTATTTCTAAAGGATTTATAATGATGAAAGTTTCCATAATTATTATCGTTTTTGAAATAAAGTAGGAAAGTTTTATTTTCTGTAAATTACAAGTTAAGTATAGAAGAAATGAATTTTACTGCATAAACAGATGTTCATAGTAGAATTTATAGATTATCATTGATTATTATTTAAGAACAATATCATCTTACTATATATAGCTTTACCAATAGTAAGTATTATATAAACGATTAACATTCCTTTAGTTTTCTTATAAACCCTTACGGATTTAACCAACAAGTTAAAACAAAGCTATCATAGTTTTCAGCTGAACAATGAATTCTTTTACAGTTAGGGCTTGCCATAGTTAATTACAGAGAAGCCCTAAATAAAAAATTTATAACATGCCAAAGAAATTGCAGATTTAGATTTGAAAATGCTCAGAGGCTTCCAACCAAGGGTTCAAGACCCATAAAAATAAAATATATATGAATATTAATATTTACCAGTATAAATTTCACACAATCGAAAGGCTTATTGTTTTGGTAATTACCCAGAATCATAGCCGAAAGGCTTATCGTTACAAAAGAAAAAAAAAAGATTTAGGAATAAACACTTACAACTAATGCAGAGGTAGATTCATTTTAACTGCAAATCCAAACAAACTCTATATATTTTATAATAGGGTTTTTACAGTATAAGAAAAGAACAAACTCTATATAATTTACTATCTAAGAATTTTTAACATAGGTTGAGGTTTCGAGGCCTGTAAGGTTAATTTTTTTGCCATGAAATTTATTTCAATAACTAAAACCCACAGTGAAAGCACCCTAATTCAAACATCAAAGAAAATGTCGTAACCATTTTTAAATAGAATGGGTCGTAACCAAGTTAAAAACCATAATGACATGAATGCAGTAAATAAACAATATACAGACAAGTGCTATTAAACAATATGACAATTATACAGAGTAATGTCGAAAGTTTCGAAGGATTTTTAAGCAAAATAACAACAACTGCAGTAACTGCATTGCTTAAACTCTACTAAATGTTTTTACAATAAATGACTAAAATACAATTTCCCACGGAGACTCCATGGTCTATAAACAAAATGGAGTTTTAAAAGTATTAACTCTGTATAAACCCCTTTCACAGCCTGAAGGATTTTAAAATCCACATTTTATCTCTGCCATTAACGTTGTAGAGGCAAAAAAACGATATTGTTTACCATAAAAACGGAGGGGGGTCGTATAAAAACTTTGTATCTCCCAAATGAAGCCAAACCCAAGAGAAAACTATGTTCCGGGCATAGACCAACAAGGACCGTAGGGTTCAGGGTACACAAGTCTTACCAGGACCCTTTGGCACCACCCTCGACCCAAGCTCTTTTCAAATCAAGCCTCGTCGAGAAAGCTTGAACAATCGAAACCTCCTGTGAATCAAACAGTGCATAGAGGTTAAAACTTTGAAAACTTGCTTTCAATATTATAAAAAATTGCTAAAACTGAAAAACGAGTTTTGCAAAGGAGAAACTTACCCATCTATGCAAAGGGCCAAAGCATGGAGTCAAAGACCGTTGGTATGGTGATGAAAACGTTGGAGTGTGATGTTGGAGGTCGTGGAGGCAAGTGTTGGAATGGACGAGAGCCCTTGACTCTCCTCACAGTTCATCAATGCAGAAAAACTAAAACCCTTTGGCCTTTTGATTAGGGTTTGTTACCATTTTTCTCCAGCTGGAAAATACCACAAGCTTTCACTTGGCCCATTACCTTTTACCTACCTCCACATGGTTTTAATTTTCGATACCCACTCTCTATAGTTGAGAGTGTATTCGATGTTTCCCTTAATCTTTTTTTTGCCACTTTGGTGCTTGTCACCTTAGGTTCTTAGTTTGTTTTAGGTTTGCAAGGGATAGGGAATATATTCATGTGAACACATGCATTAATACAAGGTTAAACAATGTTTTATCTTACATAAGCTAAGTAAGACCTAAAACCCTATAACCCTAACGTTGAAATAGGGTTGGTAAGCAAATTAATAACACATGACGAATCCACACAAACTGTAACTTACGGCAAGGCAGGCATGACACATAAACTTTTGAACAAGTAAATTTATCATAAGACTTAAAAACATGTTTACCGGTATAGTGTTTTATGATTCATAAACAGAGTTGTCATATTCGAGTTGATAAATATTAGTTTTACAGAATTTTCATTATAAGCTAAGTCCTAGGTTGAAACACGGGGGCTTCACTTCTTGACCAATATCCTATCACGTTAGTTCATATTGTGGGTTTTAAAATTATCAAAAATTGAACCAATATATTGCAGGTATTGGGGGGATGAGGGGTTTAAGGTCGGGGTGGGTATGGTGGTTTATAAGGATTGAGGTATAAAAATGGGTGGGGAGGAGTTTTTAAGTATTGGGACGGGGTTTCAACAAAAAGAGTTTGGGTCAATATCTCTAGAAATTAAGGGTATTCTTTAATACCCCATGATCGCACATGCTATGTGACAAGTTCACTAAGTGAAATCCCCGTGGGTTGAAAATGGAAGGTGGGGTTTTTACTAATTCTTAAAAGCCATGTAAAACTAGATTAGGTCTTATTTTGATCTAAACAATCCGTAACAAAAAAAAAAATATGTTCAGCTAAAAACACCTGAAAAGCAGGTTGACTACAGAGCCTAGTAATAAAATAGTAAAATGCTAGATAATGAAAGTTAAAGTTAAATAATGGTGTATAAATTTAAAGTTTGATAAATAAAATTTAGTTTAAGTGGATGCATCAAATATTAAAAAATAAAAATAAAATGAAATGAAAATATGATATAATTTATTTAATGAAATTAGGATTGAAACAATTAAATAATAATAAATTAAATATTAAAAAAAAAGAAAATGAAATGAAAATATGATATAATTTATTTAATAAAATAAAGATTAAAACAATTAAATATTAATAATAAAATGTTTTAAGTAAGATATGTACTCAATTTTGAAATTATAATATAGTAAATAAGATAAATGAAATGATAATATAACATACTAAATAATTAAAATAGGAAAAATTAAAGCACCCAGAGCATGTACACAATACACATATTTTATTAATTAAGATTGGGTTATATATATATATAGGAAGACTCTAGTAAAATGTGGATCTAAATAGATAACTACGAAACTCACATAACAAACTCAATCCTTAGTAAGCATTATCTCTAAGTCCCTTTAATGCTTATATAAATAACAAACAAATCACAAATTAATATTCTATTGTTTGCCTAGTCTTCATTAGCATTTACATCCACTTCGAAGTCTCGCTTCTGACCAACAATAATGTAATTGTAATGACTAAAAATATCGAATACTATACTCTACCAAAGTACATAGCTCGCTGAGTTTGGCAAAGAAGTAGCCAAGTAACTGGACTGATGTATGGAGGTACTTCCATCAGTTGAACACATAGCTCGTTGAATCCAATAGTGATTTAGGAGAGCACTCTAAATACTAAACATATCCAAAAGTTAGTCATGCAAGTGACCTTCACAAATGTACAAACGCACGCAAAATATTACATAATTAATAACTATTTCTTAGAAGAGTCTTAGAGGTTCTGTATTGACTTCACAATCACTGTTAGAATCTGGTGTGATTTCAAGATGACATCTGAGATTGCTTCAGAGATTGCTATGTTAGCCGACTCTTTCAGTTTTCCCTTTAATAGATCACTAGCATGAATTTTTCAATTTAGTGACATGGAATGTCCACGTCTTTTGCAGTAGAAGCATTCAACAATACTCATGTTTTTATTAAACCTTCGTTTTGAAAATTGGGCAATTTCAGCTTGTGGAAAAACTTCTTTGTTTCCTTGTTTCAGCCTATTTTATTAGGCTGCTAATAATGTTGATATCATTTCATCCAAACATTTAGTGCAAAATTGACTTAGACTCGAAAATAGTATTATCATAATTTGATGATAAACTATTTAATAATATTATGTTTACAGAATCCTATTCCACTTGAGCACTAATTTATGTCACTTTCCTCATAAGAAACTTTACTTCATTGATATGAGAAGACAAAGATGTCTCCTCAAGCATTTTTAGTTTGAATAATTATAATTTCAAAGAAAACTTTGCATTTGTATATTTTTCACCAAACATTTTAGCCAATTGTTCCCACATGTATGCAAAAGTTTTTCTTTAAATAAATGAGGTGTAATTGAGAATCCGAAAGAGTTAATGCAATGATGGACTTAGATCTCTCTTCCCTTTTCTCCCAAGCAATTAATTGAGCAGAATTTGTGGGTGTTGTTTATGATCCACCTATAATTCCCCATAAATTTTTACTCATAAAATAGCTAATGTTTTACCTTCCAATTGTAGAAATTGTTTCCATTAAACTTTTCCACCAACACAAGGCTCCATTTTAAAAGAAACTTATTCTAAATATATTACCTCACACAGTAGCACACAAAAGATTCATCAATTAACAAAGAAACTTGATCTAAATATATTACCTCACACAACAGCACACAAAAGATTCATCGATTAACAAGTTCACAGGTGCACAGGTCTTCTCTCCTCTCCTCATGGTTGACAATCGCCCCCATTTGACTTATGCAACAATCTTCACACCACAAGATCTCACGCCCTTTCTCTTCCAAATGACGTTGCACGTCGGCTTGAGAGACCACACTTGCACACAACTCTCAAGTTTCTAAGATATGATCTGTGGTAGCAATGGCAAGCAATTTTACAAGTTCATCATGCCTCCCCAGATGAGATAGACTGCATCCTTCGGTGTAGGCTTGCCTAGTTTCCACGACTGCTCCAACTTCTATTCATGTTCTTTGCATTCTCTCTCCACAAACTTATCCACAAACTTAGTTCTCCACAGGCTACTCTCTCATCTTTTCCTCGTCCTTACAACAACTAGTGATTTCTCTTTAATTCAACTTTTCTTCATGGATTTTCTTCAGCAATTGCTTAGAGATACAACTTCCCTTCACTGACCTTCTTTGTTTTTTGGGAAATGGTGGAATCTGTCCCCACGCAAGTGGATGGACATATCAATGGAAACTACCTTCTTCAAAGTTGATGCCTCCTTCAGATCCTCACAGTCTTGTGGCAGCGCTACCTATTCCAACAGATGCCTTCTCTCAGATAGCAACAGCTACACTTTCACCCAACAAATATACTTCTCCTCTCAAGCTCTCACCAGGATTTGATATCAAATTGGAAAAATTAAAGAATGCAAATCTTGCACACAACACACATATTTCATTAATCAATATTGAGTTACATATACAAGAAGACTCCGACAAATCTAGATCCGTCTAAATAGATAACCAGGGAACTCACATAACAAACTCAATCTCAAGTAAGAATTATCTCAAACTATTAAGGGTGTGTGCAAGAAGTTGAGGGACTGTTTAGATGTAATCCTACTTTTCAGAAACACGCTCATGATACATAAAAACACAATGCGCTCACATTATGTAATGCTTGGTTTGGTTAATCTCGAGCCTGACATGTCATATGACACGTAGGTTAGGCTAGGAAAAATGTGCATGCATTTTATAGTTACAAAATGTGCACACGTTTTATAGTTACAAAATGCGTACGCATTATGGAGAAGCAAAACACATACGCGTTACAGAGAAGCAAAACATGCATGCATTTTGGAGAAGCAAAACACGCACACATTTTAGAGAAGCAAAACATGCATGCGTTATGGAGAACCACAAAAAATGGTTTTAGTGCATGTCCAGGGAATGAATAAAAACAATAGTTTGCATCATCAAGACTTAGGACCTATAGTAATATTTTAGCATCATCAAGAACAACATCTCAAACAACCATGCCTAACCTCCCAAGAGCATAATTTTTCTTTGTGTTGTAATATGGACACCATTAGGAAGTTTTAAGAACTAAGTATGGGTCATATTCCCTTGACCATGCTTGAGGGAGGAAACTCAAGAATTATGTCCTAAAGGTAGCTTTTAAAGCTCGAGATCCATGAACAAGGCATCGAACCTGAACATAGGACCTCCATATGTGATATTTTGCATCTAAGAGAGAATATGCAGTGCATTAGAATTCTCTTAACACTAGAAACATATCCGTAGACATGGTTGAGGGAGGAAACCTAGTCCTAATTAGGCCCTAAAGGAATCCTATAGACATATAGGGACAAGAACAACACCTCGAACAAACACACATGATCTCTTAAGGGTATCCTCAACCTTTAAGTTCGGATATGGCCATGATTAGGATTTTTTTAGCATTAGATATGAAGGATAAGGTGTTAATCATGGTTGGTACATAAAGCTTTAATTTTAGATTGTAAACCAACTTTTAGGGCTCAAGGTCCATGAATGAAACCTTGAATCAGCATAGATGACCTCTCATGTTGATAGTTTTGTTTTGAATGGGGATTGGGAACCATTAGGGGTTTCTAAGTACTATGTATGTGTATTGAGACCTTAAACATAATAAGGGAGGAAACCTAGGCCTTAGCCACTGGAATATGCTTCTATCCATCTAGAGCCAAGAATTATTGTTGAACAACCTCATTAGATCCTTCCATGGTTTCATTTACCTTGAAATGGGGATACTAGTTCCATTATAACATTTTTAGCACTAAGTATAGATATTATGCCCCTTCACATGGGTAGGAGGAAACACTTGGTCTTTAGGCCTTAAAGGAAGTTGTTAACCATTTAGGGCCAAAATTGATGCCTCCAACCACCACACATGACATTGAAAGTGAATCATTTGAATCTTAATCGGGATATGCATTCCATCATCATTTGTTTAGCACTAGGTATGCATTTGAAGGCCATGGACATGGTCAGGGGAGGAAACTATAGACTTAGGCCCTAACTAAATATTCTATGCATCTAGTGATAGGAAGGATGCTTTAAAACATCACATGGCATATCTTAGATATATTTGGACTATGAATGTGGATGTTAGTAGAATTAGGTGGTTTTGAGCAGCAGGTATGGGACCTATGAGACATGATTAAGGGAATATGCTTGTTCCTTAGGCCATAATGGAATATTTGAGGCACCCATGTTAATGAAAAATTCCTTTAAGCACCACATATGACCTACTCAAGGTATGATTGGTCTCCAAGAAAATATGCACATGCCTTTAAGAGGTTTTGAGCATTAGATATGGGTATTAAGGCCTCAACAAGGTCAAGGGAGGAAATCCAAGACTTGATCCCTAAATAATATTTTTGGCATCTATGGATACACATGTGCCTTACTCACTATCCCTCTATTCCTTACTCATTGGCCCTCCCTACCTTTGTATTTCCATCTCTCACTATCTCTATGTGTATGTGTGTGTGTATCTCCCCCTTCTCTCTCAGAAAACCTCCCTCCCTCTCTCTCTCTCTATCTCTCTGTGTGTGTGTGTGTCCCTCTCTCACTCCCCATATCTCAAAACCTCTCTCCACATTATTTATACTTCCCTCACTATTCCTCCCTACATCACTCTCTCTCTCTCTCTCTATTGTTCCCCCTCCCCCCTCTCTCTCCCATACAATATCTCTCTCTCTATGTGTGTGTGTGCCCCTCCATCATTACCCCTCTCTCATAACCTCTCTCCACCTTCACTATACCTCCCTCACTATCCCTCCCACCACTCTCTCTCTCTCTATCATTCACCCCTCCCCCTCTCTCTATCGATAACCCCCCCTCTCTATGTGTGTGTGCGTGCGTGCCCCCCCTCCCTTTCTCTCTTTATATATCTATGTGTGTGTGTCACTCCCTCACCTGCCCTCTCACATAGTCTCTTTCCACCTTCTACATACCTCCCTCACTATCCCTCCCTCCATATCACTCTTTATATCATTCACCCCCCCTTCCCTCTCTCCCACACAATCTGTGTGTGTGTGTGTGTGTGTGTCCCTCCCTCACTTCCCATATCTCATAATCTCTGTCCACCTTCTCTATACCTCCCTCATTGTCCTTCCCTCCATCACTCTCTCTCTATTTCTCATGCCTCCCCCTCTCCCTTTGTCGCTCAC
>LPNX010962487.1:45871-73343 GCA_001517045.1 Pseudotsuga menziesii
ATTAAAATTAGACATTCAAAACAATCCAAAATCTGTTGGTCATAGAAGCAACTTCTTCAATATAGAAACATCTTAGACATCTTCCAACCTCATGCACCTCAGTCAACTGGTTGCATTATTTTAGACTGATGTCTTTTAATGACAAAGTCTGGAGAAAAATTGTAAACTGCAAACATGTAGTTTAGATCAAATAAAACACAAACATACCAAGGAGGTCCCCTCTTGAAGATTTGATGAAGCCCCTTTTGAAATGTTATGTGATTGAATGCCACCGTGAGAATTTTCTTGAGAACACCTTTTCTCAGAAGACAAGTTGTGGCAACCATGCTCTTTGACTGGCCTTGTGCTGCTTGAATAGTATTGTATTGAATAAGCAATAAACAACTTGATAAAACAAAGACTGCTCCTACAATTATAGTTTGACGAGTCATAAGATAAGTGTTTGGGTCTAAACCATGGTCCATGTATAAGCTTAAACAACAAATAGAGAAAAGAAACTGAAAAACATCTAAGAATTGGCATTCGTTAGTCAAGTAAAAAGCATCACCCAAACTTTTCTTTATATACCTCTAAAACAATGTACATAAGCTATAACAACTACGGTCAAAGGTCGAAGAAATAATATTGATGTTCAGAATGACAAAAATATGCCAAAGGTCACAACTTCTCTATTTGTAATATCTTACTGCAAATTTTACCCAGCGAACAATTTGTCTTCTTCCCTGTTGACCCACTCTTTATTTTCATGTAACAATTTCAAACAATAGGCCTATCTAATTCAGTATATGCATGTCAACTTGGACATTGTATCTGAATCCGTGCATATTATAGAAACTATTACACCATTCTCCAAATTGCTACAATTACAAAAGTCAACCTGATGTGTCTAACATTCAAATCTGAGACACTCATCGAATACAAGTGTACAGGACAAGGCCTGAATCATTCCAACATTGAATACAAGTGTACACACTCAGGATGATCTAAATCTAGATTCTCAAGTGTACAGGACAAGACCTGAATCATTCCAACATCTTTTAGTGTTTTTTACACTTCTGTTGAGATATTTGAGCCTGAAGGTGAGCATGCTGCAAGAACATCATTTATCGGATCTATTAATGCATTCATTTGGCTTTCTGGAGTGCACATGCTAGACTAGCTTCAGCTTGTTGGATTTTGGCAAATGCTAGACTAGCTTCAGTGGACCCAACAATACTATGTGCAAGAAGACTGAAATAAGAGCTTGAATTAGTAGCAGGATTAAGGACATTTTGATGGTGATCCAAATAAATTGGTAGGGCACTTGTAAAGGGTGTAGCAGATGTGGATGGCTCATTTTGTGTGTTGAAGACGGGCTGTTCTGCAGCTACAATTCTCTTGGCCCTCTTATTCTTTCTGCAACCCCCACCAATAGGTACAGTCCTCAGAGTTCCTCCTTTGGTCCAGTACCTTTTGCAAGTCTTGCAGAAATGACGAGGTTGTGATAAACTATAGTTGTTGTAGTAGTAGAACTTGGTGTTGGTGGACTCGCATCTAGGGAATTTCAGGGCTTGTTCAGGCTGAGATTTTATCCTTCTCTCAAGCAATGGACATGAACATGAAAGCATGTCTTCACCACTTGGCCTAAACCCTCTTTCCTACATCATGCCCTGGAGAGCAAAACCAAACCCCAGATGCATTATCAAATGGGATCAAATTTAACAACAACACTAACATCAAATATCTATGAGCTAGAAGACACAAGAAAAACATATCACAGAACAAAAATCAGCACAATGTTTAAACAAATCTAACTGGAAACCAAAAAACTAGTTACCCTCTACAAGACTCAATAAAACCCTAAAATATCTTTCCAAATAATGCTGCAAAAACCCTTACCAACTTAAACAACACTTCCTTAAAACCTAAGATCAGAAACCCAATTAATGTAAGATCAAAAAAATAATACATTCAGTTAAAAAGCACACAATCACACATCAAATTTTACTGTCAAACTATTTTCTCCAAAATCAAAATCTACTCTCAACCAAATTCCTCAGCACTCTTCAATTTTTCTGCTGAAACCAACACTCTACAAATTTTCTGCTAGAACCTACTCTCAAATCTCAGTACATGTACTCAAACTCAATAGAACAAGTTACAATCATGATCATCTATGATACAAATACTTACAAAATTCCAATCTTTCCAAACTCAAAACTATTCCAAAACAGCCATGATACATAAATTTACAAAATTTCAATCTTTCCAGATTCAAAACTAATCCAAAATGCACAATAGGTAAGATACATATTTGACAAAACCCAACACAAACACTGCATATAATTGAAAATAAGCCCCACGCAGACAAAATCATGAACAAAACTACAAGCAAAAACCAGATAAACAATCATTGACATGTACGTGTATATACCTGTGGCCAATCGGTGGAATCCATGCAGATTTGAACAAGGCTGAGCATCATTGTTCTATAAACCAAGTACTCTAAACTCACCTACTTCTCCATAGCCACACTACTGCAAATTATGATCAACAAATACCAGCCTTATAATCTCAAATAAAGACCACTTATAACACAGAAATTGCAGAGGAAAAGAACAAAAGAAATGATGGAGGCGGCTGGGGTGGAACCCGTGACCATTGAGCAGCAGCAACAAAGAAATGATTTTTTTAAATTTTTTCTGGGTGCACAGAAGTTGAATTTGCTTCTTGCCACATTGAAGAATGCAAGCAACAACACTGAGATGGCTCATGGGACTTGGACGTCAAACCATTCATACATGGAAAGAAATTAAACAAGATTTCCACCAAAAGTACCAAGACTATTGAAACTCTAAATACCTTTAGGAGGATAATTCATGACGTAACAACGAAAAAATGAATATCTAAAATACTATGTAGAAATATTTCAATATAATTTGCAAAGATCTAGACATAATAATTTGGACAAAGAAACTCAAAGAAAAATTATGATTAGAGGATTAAAATATGAGTATAGTGTTGAAGGTGAGTTGTCATTGATGTCAACAAGAGAGATCTATGTCAATAATATCAAGCAAAGTAGCATTACAGTTTTTAGAAGTAAATGTGGTAGAAGAATCATTTGATGACAAAGACGTGGATGTTGAAAAGGAAGCATACAAGATTGGCAGTGCTAATGAAGATAATATGACCACTATCAAAATTTGGTTTTTACAATCAACTGTGACAAGATCAGACCTTGCATCAACTATATTCTATGTGGAAATAAGGAGTTCAATAACTGGAATATTTAGGTATTATTGTCAAGAAGCAATGATTGTCTAAATAATTTCAACATTAGAATATTGATTCATTACTGGAAGAGAATGAAATGACTACAGGAAACAAGATTTGGTACTACTGAAATCAAAGAGACATAACTACAAGAACTCAAAGTTTTGCTAATCGCATAGTGTGGACAAGACTCACTCTAACTACCAAAATATGCCACTCTAGTAACTTGCCAATGTTAAATATGCATGCTCCAACTACTAGAATTGCAGAGGTATGTTTGAACTATCAGAAGCATTTGATATGAGATATTGGCATTGACAAGTTTTGATTGTTCCACCTTAAGTAAAGATGACCCTGCTCATCATGTGAAAAGGTTCTAGTGGTATCACCATGGTCAGTCCACATGATATTCTTCTCCAATGATCAAAGCATTGGTTATTTGGATTATAAGAGCGATGTATGAGTATGTATATCCATTTGAGATAGGTTGACAGAAGTTTGAACCGAAACAACTTTGAAAGCCCATTGTCAAAATAAGAAGAAGATTGATGTAATGGAAGCCGACATAATGATATTGGTTTTGAGCTTTCCAAGTAAAAGGACCAAGTCAATTGAGATTACAATTGATCTATAAATATGATCAATTGATTTGGATATTGGGCATGGATTTTGGGGACCAATTGCTCATTGATCTAAAAGAAGGTGAGGAAGAGGAATATCATTAGACTTTGAAATGGTGTGATGTGCTTGGGTTTACAGTGGGTTTACACTTTGTGACATATTGCAGGTGTATTCAATGAAAGAGAGGGTGTGTGAGATCTGTTGCAAGATCTGCTCATGAGATAAATGAAGGGTACAATCTAGAGTTTGGACTTACCCTCAGACTTGGACAAAATATAGATTGATTCCATATTTGAGAACTACTAACAGGTCAAGATATTGTTAATGAATGATCATCTCTTGAGTTGGCATAAGAACAAGTGAAATGTGTACAAATCTTGTAAAGATCGCAATATAGATCTGGGGTAGATATAGCCGCATAGTAGACATGTGTTGAAGGCCCTATGAAGTTCATAGTACATGTCTTGTGAACATTAATGTAGACCTTTAACTAAACCCATTTATTGTACACCTGTGAGGGCTGCAAGATTTTTACCTAAATCATTACACCTTACAAATTGAAAGCTGTGAAGTATAAACTCTTACTGGCATAAAGCAAACGGTGGAATAGAAAACAATAGAGTACCATACCTGCCAGCACCACCCATGCGTACTTTTTGTTCTATCGGGGACTGCAAACAATGGTGTATAGTATGTATGGACCAGACCCAGCTAAAGCAGGCGATGCCTTTTTGAAAATAAAGTTTCATCCCATTACACAGCTCTCCAAACAGCCGCTGCTGAAATTGTCAACAGTGATAAATATGGTATGAAATTTGACTAACCACATTGGTAATGGGTATTTAAATATTATCACAGATACCTATGCATTTCTTGTTTCAGCCCACTAATACTTATGACTAGCACATCAATACTTTATAGCAAAAAGGATCCCAGTGAAATCATTTGAAGAAAAATGCTGGTAGCAGGCAACATTGCAATAATTTACCCTTTTGAGTTCCATATGCTATAGAGATAAACCTTGATTTGAAAGGGTAAATTATTAGCAATATGGTTTGTTCATAGCATAATGATGTAGTAATTTAACCTTGATTTGAGATGGGATAGTTAGCAATAGTTTCGTTTGACGAGATTGTAGAGTCTGTAATAGTTTTTGAAAAACTAGAAGTGCAATTATAGAGACCTATTGAAGTGAATCTGGACCAAAAATAGCAATTCCTTACTTGTGATGGAGAAGAAAGGTGCTTTAGAAGTTGCCACTACAAAAACAAAAATAGAGATTCTAGTCACTAATAAATGCACAACGTGAGACCAACAATTTTCTACCTTACAATCTGAAAATTTGGCCAATGAGGTAGCCCTTTCTAGTCCCAAAGATATTTTTGCATGCTTTTGGATGCTCATGCAAAAGGGAAAATCTTAGATGGAGTCTTAGAGAAGGTGAAAGTTGCTATTCCAAAATCACAACATTGAAGCTGGACAAATTAACAAAATAAAAGAAAGGTTAACTTGTCTAAATGTTTTAAACAACGATGGATTGAACAATAGTTATCTAGAGGGAGTAATGTCATATTAGTTTTCACCAAGATATCCCTCTAAATAAAGTTATTCTGAATATGAAATAGGTCCATTTACTTCTTCCAAATGGACCAAAATGTCCTCTCATAGTTAGAGATCAAATGCATCTATCATAAAATAATGGGACTTATTAAAGAGCATGCCATTCACTACTTCTGGCTCTCTAAATTCTTAAAATCCCTAGGCTATACAATGTGTCCTCTAGTGACAGAATCCAGAATTGGATTCTATCATTCAAAGGATTGTCAATGTTTACAGTAAATCTCCTTTTTGGAAAAAATCAAATAGTAGAGTTTGTGGAAGAAGTGGGGTCTGCACTAGACTCGCTTGTAAATTATTTTCTCACTTCAATGTGTATTAACCATGAGGGCCATAATCAACATAAAACTCAAATTGGATGATGAATCATGAATCAAAAGCTCCGGCTGCAAATGAAAATGAACCTTTAATTGGACTACACTTTCTATTTGTATATTTTGAGTCGAACTCTGTTTTTAACAATTGTGGGGAGAGTTGAAAATTTCCTATCAAAAAAATAAACTCTTGCATGTGTTAGTTAAATGAAGAAATCAACAAACCAAAAAGGAAACCTAATATCATAAAATCTAAAAAGGAAGAGCTAGAAGGGTTGTTTCAAAAAGAAAACAACAATCTATAGGCTCTCAAGGCTCATCAAATTGAAAAGGAAGAGCGAGAAGGGTTGTTTCAAATGGAAAATAACAATCTAATAGGTTCTCATGGCTCAACTCCTACAATCAGAGAAACAAAGTCACTCAGATTTACAAACAAAACTTGCCGCAACTAAAGAGTTGAATAAAATGGAGGAATGATCAAATAGAAATCAAGTGTCTCCGAATGAAGAGCTTGAACTCCAACTTAGGGTTGCTCAAGCTGAACTGAAATCAATTTAAAGAAAAAATACATCATTACAAGCAGAGTTTGAAAAGAAAGGAAGTTGTTTCCAAGAATTGGAGACCACATGTCCTGACCTGCCGATATAGCTAGAGAGTAGACACAAACTTGACACTTTGAGAGATGGAAAGATGGCAGCTTTAAAGTTTACACTACTTCATTGATGAGGATGAAATGCAAGTAGGAAAAAAGAGATACTCCAGCTGCTACCAAAAATATTAGTGAATGCCAACAAACAATTCTTGCTTTAGAGAAGAAAGTAAAGGTTCTTGCAAGCCCTAGTAACGACGACACCAGAGATGTTTCATAATTTTGTTAAAGTTGTAATGTTTATTGGAGTCTATTTCTATCACAATAGATATGACAGGTTGGATAATATTATGCTGTGAAGCCTACATCTTGAATGAGATATCATGTCCATGCTAATGTTAGTGCTCGAAAAATTAGCATAAAACATATAAATATTCTATTAGAGTACTTGTTGTCTATGGAAGAAGAAATGACATCCTTAAATGAAATCCAGAAATAATGATACTTAATTGATGCCTTAGTGATGTCACAAGGTCAGTATGTAGATGGGACACAAAGATATATTATTTGAAATCAAATAATAAGTCTGAAAGATCAACAACTCCTTGACCCCAAACCATTGACCAACCATCTGAATTTTGACATTCCATCGAGAGAATTGGTATAGCAAGAACGTTGTTCAAGCATCATGACCAAAATTCTTACTATACCAATCATGTTAGTTTTACATTGCAATTTGACGTCTATATCCATTGTGTAAAAGGAAAAAAAAATTACTATGATATTACTTTAACTTTCCCTCCTTCTTTGGTAACTTATTAATAATATTAAATTCTTATAGTAAAAAGTTAACACTCTTTTTTATCTTTTACTTAGATTTTTACTATGAAATGTTTTAGGGTGTTTGAGGGCAGTTTCAACTTCATTAAACTTCATACTAAGAAAATATAATTTCATATCTCATTTAAAATTAAGAAAAGAAAACATAATTTCATATCCCATTCATTCAGAATTAAGTAGATTTAACCGTGAAGATTGACAAGATTGCAACATTTCCATTGGAAGATTGCAACACTTCCATTGGGTTATATTATGTATGAAAGTATTAGATAAAAAAATATGTACCAAGCCTTTATATACCCCCAATGTTTAGGATTTTGGAAAGGTTTGCACTCGTTTTTCTCTTTGAAATGTATGGAGATGTCTAAACAAAGATGTGAACCAAGTTTAGAGGCATTTGCTAAAAACCAATTAGATGACTGGATACTCAAAATGTAGATGAAGTTAAGATCAAATCAGAGGAAAAAATGAATCATCTTCCCTTAGTGAAAACGGAACAGGACCAAGACTTCAATATCTACATGGAAAATTCAATTATGTGACAAAGTTGTGGAATACCAACAACTATAGATGTTTTTTCCTAATATTTCAAAATTATACCATCTCAGTGATGTAATCTCCTATAAGTAATATCATGAAATATTGAAACCCTAGATTCCAGTAATAGGTCGGGTGATTGTAGTTGGAGGACCAGATCTTAGGTATGTATGTATAACCTAGATGCCAATAACGTGTTGGGTGATTGCAGATGGAGGACCAGATCTTAGGTATGTATGTATAGAATGGCATTAATATTACAGAAACAATACTGCACAGTCTAGTTAAAAAATATGATGCTCTTGCAAAAAGAAGGAACCACTCAAAGTTATGTGAGAAGCATCTTGTCAATTGTTTGTTTTTGTGTGTTCCTTTTTACATACCTAGTGGAGTAAGCACTATCATGAAAACTTTAAATCCTATCAGATGCCAATTATAGGTAATTGGGTGATAGTGGATGAAGGATTGTATGTATGCATAGAGCACGCATAGAGTGTCATTCATATAATTGCATAAAATATCTGTACAAAAGATCATGTGTTTATCAAAAAATCAATGATAATAAGATTCAAAACATCTAGTCAAGCCATCAAGGCTGGATTTAGGCAACCAAGAGACTTTTGCATGTCAGTAATGTTAATAAAAAATAAAATTCAACCAAACCTTGTACTTGAACATGTCTTTAAACAACTTCATTTGAATAAATTGCTTAAGATTCAAGAACATAAAATCAATTCCTTGAAAAATATCTACTAGGAATTGTTTCATTACAGACGCACGTATAAATATGCATATCATTTGTTTAAGCTTTGTACAAGATCTTGATGTCTACTATAAATGAAACTAATACCAATACAATATGGTTGAAGAACTGGATCTTTCATACCATACAACTGGCAATCATATTTATGCACCCTCTAGAAGGTGGGTGAATGTTTTGGTGCTTCTCATTTTCAGTTGCATTAGGTTGATCAGTGAACATTCAAGATTGGCAAGGTTTCTAGAGCCAATTTAATAGGTCAAAGGGACTGCATCACGAGTGCAAGATTTCAAAAAAAAATTGGACAACATGTGATTGTGTATATCTTGTGAATAATGGAACCTATAATAAATTTTGAAAAAGCGTCAACTCTAAGAGAAATTAAGTGAATGAAGAATGAATAGATAAAGATCATATGCACCCATATTCTACACACATTTTCAAAAGCTAGTATCTTATAGATGATTTACAAGCATTCATTTTTATTTGTGCATAAACTAGTTTTACTCTAATGACAGAAATTGACCACATTCCATAAGCTCACTACATCTTTATTTAATATTGTATCTGTATAGAAGCTACCCAGATTAAATGGACGTCATATTTGTCACACCGAAAAAAATGTTAGTTTGACTTGAATGGAATGTTCTCTGTTTAACAAATTTTCATTAGTTTGAATGGGACATTATTTGTTTAGCACGCTTCTACACAAAATTCTAAATGTAAACTAAGTAATTTCTAGCAACATGCTATATATTAACTTTAACAAACTAAGAAAAGAAGAACTAGCCTAGCTAGTGTGAACGACAAAAACTAGGACACTCTTTTTGTATGCTTCCAAAGGTATTACTGTTAAATTTGCACTTTGAAAGTCTAGAAATTGAATTTCGTGGTTGAAGATTAGTGTGCCTTGGAATAAAAAAATTGAATAGAAAATTGAATAAAAAATTGAATAGTAAATTCCTCTAAATTCCATCCTATATTTCATGTCTATAAGTTTGAAATGAGGAATGATCGTGCCAAAAGTTCCAATTTTAAAAGAAAATCTACCTGGAAGTCTAATGAGGGTACCTTATAATAGACAAAATCGAGTGCAATTAAACACTGTAATACTGCTCTTTTCTTTAAAATTGGTCATAAATCTGAAGCTTTATTTTCTGACTGAATTTTTTGTTTCAGAATAGCAGAAAAACATGACCCTCTCCTTGAAAATGCTAAAACACCCCCTGAGAGAATTAAACTTAAATCAAAATACAGTATGCAGTTCCATAAAACATGGCAATAAAGATGTTAGTAGATAACCTAGCAAACCCAACAAGTTAATGTCATCAGAATTGGCATTTGGCCAGAGATATTAGCAAGAGTAATTTTTTATTATGTCATGAAGGCATAGATGATTCAAATGCATACTCACCCATGTTTAGTTTCATATCTGCTTCAACTTCTAGGTGGCGCCTTTGACTCTACTGCAGGTGAGTGCGTAGCAGGGGAATGTGCATCATCTGCATCTGAATCACTCCCTGATGAGCTCCCAGAATTAGAGTTTGGACATTTTAAACAAATTGGCCCATTTGTTATTATTTCATCTAACAAAGAAAACAACATCGTTGATAAATACAACCATATCAAAATGTTGTACAACAGCTGTTGAAATAAAACATTTTCACCCTAAGACAAAGTGTACAAGTAAATCCAATCCATACAATTGGAGTGTAGATTTAACAGTTTGACATACTGCTTGAAGAAGAACCCGAATCACTGCTCGAGCTATTAGAACTACTAGACTTGCTTGCATAACCCCCATCCTTGTCAATCTCCATGGGAGGGAAATTTGTAGATGGCATATCATCATCTATGTCAATGTCGTCTTCTCCTTGTTCCCTTGTCTTGTGCATTCAACAAAGCAAAATAATTGAAGAAACAGCCTAAAATGGTGGGGTAAAGGGTTAAAACACAACCCAAAGGGCAGAAATAAAAAAGAACGGTATCAACAGAAAACTCTCAATTGTAACTTTCTTGGCTTTCTTTGGGGTTTCTCCTCCGGAAGCAACATGAGACTAGCAATAACGAAAAAACAAATTATCGGTAAGAAGCAAAACTTAGTTAGAATAATAATAGTCAACATACAGAAACACTCCCTAAATTAGGGATAGCAAATTCATGGAGTCTAGTTGACCTACTATAACCACTTATGGGCACTAAAATAGTTTTAACCAGCAAATTTCAATATAAAATGGGTAAATGGATCTAGTTCAACAAAATAAATAAATAAAAGGACATAGTAAAGAAAAGAACTCACCCTTTCTCTTGCTGGAAGGTCTTCCATCCCAGTTGGATGGATTGTTTTACACCATTTGCCTTCTTTTTATTCTTGCTCATACTCTTCTTGTAATTATTGACAAACCTATCAAATTCCCAAAGCGTTTATGTATCGAAACTATCTATATCAACCTCAATCTCATCCTCCTGCTGACATAGGGACGGATTCCTTTTCTTAATAATCTGGACTATGTTCTCCAACTTCTCAGTGGGTAGACTTTGTAGGCTTGCACTCAACCTCTGCTTCTCCTCAAATGTCATCTCACGCTTATGAGGGTCTTTGCCTTGGGTTTTTTGGGTGGTGCTGCAAAGAAGAGTAAAACATAGATTGATTCCATATTTGAGAACTATTAACAGGTCAAGATATTGTTAATGGTGGAATATACGCAGGGTGCATGCAGGCTATGGTGGAGCACTGGTGGTGAAGGGTGCGGGAAGAAATTTGGAATAAAATAACCCCAAACATATTGGATATTTATATATTTAAAAAAAACCTTTTAACCCCTAATATAACACCAATATATTGACTTTTAATTTTTAATTTTTAACCACCCCAATATGAACGGACGTGATATCATATTGGTCCCTAGGTGACGCCCCCGTGCATCCCTCCCTTAACCCCCTCCTCTCTCTCTCTCTCTCTCTCTCTCTATTCTTCTATGTTTTCTACTTATCCCTTCTCCTCAACCCCCTACCTCATTATGACCCCTATTCTCTATTTTATCACATCTCATTCCCATCTCTTTAATTTCCCCTTCATTTGCCTCTCTCCTCCAACATATCCTATTCCTCCTCTAATACTCCATATCCACCTTTACATTCACCAATCCTCTCTCTCATCAAACCATCACCCACTTCATCCCTCCACCTTATCCCCCTTCGTCACTCAAGTCTCGTGTATTGCTTCTAAGCCTATACATCTTCTCCTCCTAATAATTCTCTCAATCCCCACTCCCCTTCACCCTTGTAACCCATAATGCTCCCATTCCATTCATCTTTCTCCACTTGAATTTACAACATCCTCCTAGGATCTTAACCCTTCCCCACACCCTCTTAACTCTTAACCATCCCCACTTGAATTTCCAACATCTTCCTAGGCCCTTGACCTTTCCCCACTCTCTCTCAACTATTAACGATTCCCACCTGAACTTCGAACATCCTCCTAGGCCATTGACCCTTCCACACACCCTCTAAACCATTATCCATACATTTGATATATTACATATAATGCTATATTTTTAGCTCTACATAACGTGTGCGCATTATAGAACTACATAACGTGTGCGCATTTTGTAGTTCTATAATGCGCACACGTTTTGTAGTTCTATAACGCACGCACGTTTTGTAGTTCTATAACGAGCACGCGTTTTCCAATTCTACAAGGGAAGGAGATGTAATTTGAATTTAAACATGCCAATTCACTTGCTCGCATGTCACCAATAGTCCTATGTGTATGGTTTGGATTTTGCTTCAGTAATACCGAACATGTGCTATGGTATATGATAAACCATAGCTAATTGGGCATTTCTTCCATTTTCTGAAGAAGTCGTTGTTTATGCACTCGTTATAGTGTGCTACACACAATCATTTTTGACGAAATCTTACATAAATAGCATTTTTTCTGGAGATTCTAAATATGTAATTTTTATTAAAAAAAATTATATTTTCCTATTTTTTTTTCAATTTCTATTGTGTCCTAACTCCTTAACTCAAAAAACATGTTGTTACTATTTTTTCCATAACTTTTTTCAATTCTTAATCATTTTAAAAATAAATTATATGGTGCACTAGAAGACACCAAACTCTACATTCTATAAAAAACCCACTTCTTGATTATTTCATTGAGACCTTCAAAGGTTGCACCCACAAAATATGTACCATTTTTTAGGAATGATCACTTAGATAATTATAAAAAATTTAAAATTTACTAATTTTATTTTCAAAAAATAGCGCTGCATTAGTGTTATATGTTCTCTACATGCCTGCAAATTTTTGTATCCCAAAAGCATCATTTAGGCCCTCAAAGGCTGCACCCACAAAATCATATACCTTATCATTTGCCTAAAAAATAAAAAAGTGACTGTTAGAAAAAATGAAACTTGACATAGTTATAAAAATTTTCAATACATAAACATTATATATTTGGAAACGTGATTCAATTTCCTACATTTAATCTTATTTAGTCAAAGCAAGATATTTTGTGTAAGTATCTCAACAAATACAATTAAGTTGAGGGATGCTTGATTTTCTTCAGTTTACTATTGCATCTAACGTGCCAAAAGTGACCATCATTAGCTTGCACTCACCCTTAACAATATCTTAATGTAATATATTAAAAATAGATTAGACTCATAGGTTAAATTAACATAAATTTATTATAAAACAATAATTTTTTTCATGAATATTATAATTATGAATGCAATGTAATAATATAATTATGCGTAGTCTAAATATTCTACTTTTTAACCTTTTTTTCAATGGTTAAGGATTTTGTTAAAAATCTGTAAAAAAAAAAGTGATGGAAATATATTTGGTTAAAATCACATATATTAATGATGGAAAATTTATTTTAAAAAAATGATAATATGATATATTTAGGATGAAAGACATATTAAAAATAAATTAATTTAAAATGACAGATTAATATACATTTATCAATTTTATAATAACTATATTATAAAATAATGAATGAAATAATAATATAATATAACAAAGAATTAAATTAAGTTTATGAAAATTAAATATAAAAAATTAGAATATAAAAATAAGAAGAAAAAAATGAAAAGGGTTGAATATTTCTAGAAACGGAGAAAAAAAAATGAAAAGGGTTAAATTTTAAAAATAGAGAAAAAATGAAAAGGGTTAAATTTTAAAAATTGAGATTTTCCTTGGCAAGGTTTTTTTAACTATGGGAAGGAGGGTGCTTTTGGAATTTAAAACTGGGAATTTTTGTGTGTAAGAGGTGTATTCTACAACCCAATAGGGGGAGATGTGTAACTTCTCATGTGCTCATCCTAGAGCTTATAGTGTCTCTTTTTTGAAAAATAATAAAATATTATAAAAAATAACATGTAGACTCAAATTAGATTTAAAACATTTACAAGTGCATTTATATATAAAACTACAGAAATGAGATGAATTAAAAAACTTCCTCAAAGTTTACACTATAAAAAGGCTTTGGACCTCCACAGATATGATCCTTCTCAACGCTTGGTAGATTACCTTTTATGATGGATCTACGCTGGTTATGTGACTGACATGTCCTAATACTGATAATCCATCAACTCCAAATCTAGTAAATACAAATAGATCAAGTAATGAGATAAGAGGAATTGGGAAACTAAATCTTTAACCCAAGCAAAATAATAAAATAAAGTTTCAATCTTTGATTTTTCTTGGGAGGTCCTCTGGTATCTAGGCCAAGTCCATTACTCTGTCTATACCCTTTGTTAGTTAAACTTCTTGGATACCTTGAAATACATTGACGAAAGTAAAGCGACATAAATTCTGAATACAATTCTTTTGACTCAAACGTTTTGAAATAAACACAATTTATGAGCAACATAGTTGCAATTCCCTATCATTGAGTATGTTATAGTAGTGTTTAGAAAAATGAAATATTTCACACCATAAACCAATAAGAAGCATATAGAAGTGGTGTAATCAATATGGTAGACACTGCAATTTCTAGTCGTAGTCCTAGTTATTGAAGATGCAGACTAATAAAAACTAAAGGTGAGAAGTAGCTACTTACCTCCCATTGCAAGCTTCTCACAGTTTGCAAGCTGCAATTCGGTAAATGAGGGCTAAAAATAACATGGCAATTACATATAATTTTATGAGTTTAAAATATCTAGAACCAATTTCATTTAAATCAAAGTGGGGTATTAAAAAATGTTAAAATACCAATAGTGCACATTATGGTAATTAAAAATGTTATAATACAAATAGTGCACATTATCGTTGGAATCATACTATATTTTTTGGACCAACAGTCGAATAGAAGGCAAAGAATTTTGCACTTTTTCACACTTGTTGATAGACTACGCCAGTTTTAAGTTTGGTTATATACTACAACATCTTTACAACGAGAAACACTATTCAAATGATAGCATACATAGAATTTAGGCCGACACTACTTTCATGCGATTGCCAACTTTCTCACTAATTGATCTCAGGGGGTGAAAACGATTTTATGGTTTCTGGATATAAACTCTAACATATAACTGCTTCTCAAGTATTTAAACATTTTCAAGTAGTTATAAAATCACAACAATACATATAATTGCTTCTTAAATATTTAAACATATTCAAGTAGTTATAAAATCACAACAATACATGTAACTCCTTCTTAAGTATTTAAACATATTCAAGTAATTATAAAATCACAACAATACATGCAAATGCACGATTGACCCAATGAAAGTCTTGAAGCCATAATTGCAGCTTCTTCTCTACTTTGCCAATGTCAACAAAGTCTTTGGAGCTGGGGGTTTCGATGCTAAATGTACCTTTTTGAAATTGGACATATGATATTTAACATTTACAAACAAATAGTTATCAAATCTTCAAAATATGATTGAAATAATTAACAATATTGTTCTATAAAGATATCGCAACTACATATTATACAATAACTATTGTTGTAAGTTAATGTATACATACTTTACATGAATCAAGATACATAGGTAATATTTTTATGTTATCGTTGTCTGTATACATCCAAAAGGAATACCATAATGTTTGTAAAGGAAACTTTAAATATGCGTAATGCATGCAAGTTTATTCAGCTTGTTTGGAATATATACATTATTATATACCGTCACAGAATCACCTGTGCTTAAGAGAGTTGAGCATGATATTTATGTGAATATAGGTAGGTGTGATCATAGTGTGGCATGCATTAAGAACCGTTGAGTTGAGTTTAGATATTTTTGGAACCTAATGAGAATTGAAAACATTATGCAATGATTGACAAAACATAAATATTGTATATTGTATAGATATATTTGAATGTCACGTAAAGTCTAAAATAGTGTAACATCCTACAATAGACATACTATTACTCTACAATGTAGTTGTGTATAATGCTTTGCATGAGAATATTCTCACCACTCGTGAGTGTGAACGTCGTATGTATGATGTGATGACATATAAACACATTGAATATGGATTTCAGCGATCACCCAATTCCACAATGACCCAATGCTTTCCTTCCAACCCAATTTAACGATGAGTCAATTGACACAGCCGACCAAGCCATACCAATTATTTTTCTTCCTTTGTTGTTTATTTTAAAAATAAGTATCATGTACTATGTTTAACACACACTCTATGATTGAAGTGTAACTACGTTGAACTTATAATCTAAAAACACTTTAATGTAGGAACTAGCTGAACTAACCATTGTATAGTTTATCTTTGCTGAATTAGGGCCATTTTTATAGCTGAACTAACCATTGTATAGTTTATTTTTGCTGAATTAGGGCCATTCTTATCTTGATTGCAGATTCCCTGCATGCAACGTGGAAGGAGCAAAGTCACTATTTATCTTTGCTGAATTAGGGCCATTCTTATCTTGATTGAAGATTCCCTGCATCCAACGTGCAAGGAGCAAAGTCAACTGTTGACTCTGCTCCTTGTCCGTTGGATGCAGGAATCTGCAATCGAGATAAGCTCAGGCATTGAATTAGAGCTAATTTCTTATAATAAATCTATACAGTGCAAGTTTCCTCGCTATGCAAATCAAGATGCATTAGTACTTTCATAGAATTAAACATGTGGCAAAGATCTGTTTGCATATTCTATTCATTTTTGTTACCGGCCTCGCTATTGATTTCCTCCTTTGGCCCAATAAATTCACCTTTTCCTATCTCAATGTTTGAATTGACTAATTAGGATTAATGATATCTATCATTCATTCAAACTTGTTTGTATTAAGAATTACAAAATACTTTGGCCAATTCCAAATATTTCCTTGTCGTAGAGGAAACTATTGTGTTTTTAGCTTTGTATAATTAATATATTTATCAAAATTACCAATACACTTTCTTCACCTCATTGTAATCTCTACCTGTTTCTTCGAATCTTGTTTTTTGCTATCTGAGCAGTTGGATCAAAATCCAATGGTTGTCTATCACACAACAACACCATTAATCATTGTGCTCGGGTGCTTATTGCACACAACATTAGATGGGATTTGTTAGTCCTCGTGTTTGTTAAATGACAACTAAACTAATGTGTTTATGGGAGGTTTCATATTACGAATGTTTACGGGAAGTTTCTCATAATGGGAATAATCAACAATGGTTTACTCATGTAACTAATTTCATGAAGTATATAGTGCATGGTTAGGATACGTAATGAAGAGAGTTGTCTGTGAGATTGAGACTGACTTGTAATCTCTCATTCTTCATTAATGAGCTTCAATACTTTTCCTGCGTGGATGTTTACCCTTTTGGGGTTTTACCACATGAAATGATGGTGTTATTATGGCGTTGTTCATTGTGTAATGTGTCTCGCATTGATTAACAAGTGGTATCAGAGCCCGTGTGAAGAGACATCAAGGGAGAAAGAGAGAAAACATTCGTGAGACTAGACTGTGGTGTAAACCATGAAGAAGGCCACCGCTGCATGTTGATTGCTAAGAGAAGACCCGTTGTTGGTTGTGAACTAGTTGTGGACCGTGTATTGACTATCTCTGCCCACCGAGAAGACGCAGATGTTCACCAAGGCTAAGTACTGGGTAACACTACTGGCATTTTGATGTTTATTGGAGAGGCGTGGGTGCATGAAGCCTTGAACCTGCTGATTGTTGTTGCCAGCCCATGGTATACTCTTCTACTGAAGAAATCAACGTGGAGGAGAGGGTTGTCTTTTGCTGAAGAAACCTGCATGTGGAAGGGAGGTCACGCGAAGTGGAGAGTTTGCCCACTGTGGTGTGCAGTCTGAATGAAACTATGAAGATTGCAGTAGAGGACCACATGAAGAAGAAGAGAGGATTTTGTAGTAGTGTGATTGTGATGGAGATCGTGAGAATGTGATCGGAGATCGTGAGATTGTGACTATAGTCTGCATGAAGGAGATCATGAGATTGTGACGGTTGTAGTGTTGTTGCGCCTGTTGACTGCTCTTTCAGTTGATGGTTCATTGATGTTGTTGATGCTGCTGAAGAAATCAACCAGCATGGAGGTGAGCGCGGAGGAGAGCTACCCTCAGATTGCTAGCAGAGAGTAGTAATTAAAAAAAAAATTGTTCTACGTTTTTTTTTAAAATTGGATATAAGTTTGGATAATATATATTTCCAATAAAAATAACTAGCAGTGGATTTTGGAGAATATAGTACTATTTATTTGGGCTGAGAGGAAATTAAAGTGCTGCTTATTTTTTGGGGGGTGTTGTTTATTTTGGGTTGAAAATTATTATTATTATTATTATTTTAAATTAAAATGTTTAGCACAAAGTTTGAGATTGAAAAATTTAATGGTAAAAACAATTTTGAACTATGGAAGTTAAAAATGTGGGATTTATTAGTTCACTAGGGGTTACAGAGAGCTTTAGATGGAAAAAGAAGAAAAAAAACCCTCACCGTGACAGATGATGAATGGGAGGATCTAGATGCCAAATTGCTAAGCACTATCCGTTTATGTCTTGTGGATGATGGGTTGTTCAACATCATTGGAGAAACATCAACAACAAACCTCTAGAACAAATAAGAAAGTCTATATATGACCAAATCAGTGACAAACAGAACTTACTTGAAGCGACAACTGTATGGTATGAGAATGAAAGAAGACAGGAAGATTACAGATCATTTAAATGTTTTTAACACTCTTATTTTCTAGTTGAGTAGTATGGATGTTAAAATTGATGATGCAGATAAAGCAATGAATCTTTTATGTACTTTACCTGAGTCTTGGGGTCAATTAGTTTCTTCCATTAGCATTAGTACAACTGATACTTTAGAATTTGACAATGTGGTTGGAGCATTATTGTATGAGGAATTAAGGAAGAAAACCAGTCTTGAAACCTCTTCGCCAGAAGCTGTGGTTGTTAGAGGTCGATCTAAGGAGAAAGGAGAAAAGTCAAGAGGTACTTCCAGGTCTAAGTCGAAGGGCAGAAAGAGTAAATTAAAATATTGGTACTGTAACAAAACTGGTCATCTCAAGAAGGATTGTTGGAAGAGACAAGAATCCAAGAAGGATTACTCAAAGTCAGAGGCAAACTCAGTTAAGTCTTCTGATTCAGGTATGATTGATGAGGTCTTTTCTGCTTATAATATTTCTGAATATAATGAGGAATGGCTATTAGATTCTAATGCTTCACACCATATCTGTCCTCATAAAGATTGGTTTGCTTCCTATCAAACAATTAATGATGGAATAGTTCTTTTAGGAGACAATCATTCATGTAAAACTATTGGGGTTGGAAGTGTTAAAATTAATATGTTTGATGGAGTAATAAGAACACTTACAGATGTTAGAAATGTACATGAGTTAAAGAAAAATTTAATTTCTTTGGGAGTATTGGATTCTTGTGGTCATAAATTTACAGGTTTTGATGGAACTCTAAAACTTTTACAAGGGTGCTTTAGTGGTCATGAAGGCACAGAGGACAAAAAACCTTTACAAACTGGTTGAAAGGATGCTTGAGTTAATGGTACTGCATTAGTATCTGAAGAAGAGTCAGGACCCACTCAACTATGGCATCAATGTCTTGGTCATATGAGTGAAAAGGGACTTCAAGTATTAATGAATTGTAAATTGCTTCCAAACTTGAAAAATCTGAATTTTACATTTTGTAAACATTGTATATATGGAAAGCAGTGTAGACAAAAGTTTAACGCGGGTAGTCATGTTAGTAAAGGTGTTCTTGACTATGTTCATTCTGATTTATGGGGTCCATCTCCTACCATTTCCTATGGGAGAGAAAAATATAGTGTATTATTTGTAGATGACTTTTCTAGAAAGGTTTGGGTCTATGTCCTAAAAAGAAAAGTTGATTAATACCTTTAAACAATTTAGAGTTATGGTTGAAAAACGAACTGGTAGGATAATCAAGTGTTAAAGGACATATAATGGAGGTGAATTTACTTCTTTGGAGTTTGAAAAATATTGCAAAGATGAAGGGATTGTCAAACACAAAACAAATATATACACTCCTCAGCAAAATGGCGTTGCAGAATGCATGAACATGACTCTTCTAGAAAGAGCAAGGAGCATGCTCAATAATGCTAATTTGGGGCAAGATTTGTGGGCAGAAGCAGTTTCTACTGCTTGTATCTTATAAATCAATCACCTTCAATGGAAATAGATTGTAAAATTCCTGAAGAGGTATGGACTAGTCACTCCTATGATTATTCGAATTTGAAAATATTTGGTTGTGAAGCTTATGCACTTGTAAAAATCAGAGTTCTAAGTTAGATACTATATCAAAGAAGTGCATCTTTGTTGGTTATGACGATGTAATGAAAGGATATAGATTGTGGGATCCTACTGCCCACAAAATTGTCATTAACAAAGATGTATTTTTTTATGAATCTTCTCTGTTTAAATCCGAAAGTGTAAGAGTTGATGTGGAACAAGAACGGGTAATATCAAAACAACTAATTCAGTTGGAGAACCAATCTTCTAATGACTCAAAGAAACAAGAAGAAGTTTTTGGTGAGAAAGAAGTCATAGAAGATGAATAAAATCAAGAAGTTGTGGAAACCCCACAACCTACACCAAGAAGATCATTAAGGGAGAGAAATCCTTCTAAGAGGTATATTGATTTTGTTTCATTTGTTTTATTTACTGATGATGGAGAACCTTCTTCTTTTCAGGAAGCCATTGATTGTATTGACAATGCTAAGTGGAAGGTGGCAATGAAAGAAGAAACAGATTCTCTGGAGAAAAACAAGACATGGGAATTGGTTAAACTCCCCAAATATAGAAAAACGGTTAGATGTAAATGGGTCTTCAAATTGAAGAAAGGAGTTGATGGTAAGGATGAAAGATACAAAGCCAGACTGGTAGCAAAAGGGTACTCTCAGATAGATGGTATAGAATATCATGAGATTTTTTCACCAATTTTCAAGCTTGTATCTATTCATATTATGTTAGCATTAGTTGCATTGCTTGATTTGGAGTTAGAGTAACTAGATGTTAAAAAATCTTTCTTACATGGAGATTTAGATGAGGAGATTTATATGGAACAACCAGAAGGTTTTGTACAACATCAGAAAGGTAGATTAGTTTGCAAGCTCAAGAAATCATTGTATCGCATGAAACAATCTCCCAGGCAATGGTACAAGAAGTTTGATTCTTTCATGGTGATCTAAGGTTATACTAGAAGTGAGTATGATCATTGTTTATACTTCAAAAAGTTGAATGATATGTTCATTATCTTAGTATTTTATGTTGATGATATGCTTTTTGTGAGAAAAATCATGGACGAGATTAACAGGTTCAGGCTCATATGGCTAGGAATTCTGATACGAAGGATCTTGGAGCTGCAAAACAAATCTTGGGTATACACAGAGACAGGAAAAATGGTAAGCTCAGTTTTTCGGAGGAGAAGTATGTTGAAAAATACTTAAAAGATTTGAAATGAATAAGGCAAAGCATGTGAATGTTCCTTTGGCTTCCCATTTTAAACTTTCTTCAAGTTTATGTCATGGTAGTGTTGAAGAAAAGGATTACATGTCTCGTGTACCATATGCCAATTCAGTAGGATGTTTGATGTATGCAATGGTGTGTACTAGACCTGATATTTCACATGCAGTAGGTGCTGTTAGTAATTACATAGAAAATATAGGAAAAGAACATTGGAATGCAGTGAAATGGGTGCTTTGGTACTTAAGAGGCACAAGTGACTATTGTATCACCTTTAATAATAACAATGATTCTATATGTGGTTTTGTTGATTCATATTTCGCAAGTGATTTGGACAAGAGAAGGTCTACTTCAGATTATGTCTTTACTCTTACAGGTGGAGCTATAAGTTGGATGTCAAAGCTTCTAGACACATTTTCTTTATCCACTACAGAGGCTAAATATATTGCTGCCTCACATGCTTGCAAAGAGGCAATTTGGCTAAGAGGTCTGTTGAGAGAAATTGGAAGGTTGTAGAATAATGTATTTGTCTTCTGTGATAGCCAAAGTGCTATTCATTTGGCTAAAAATCCTGTTTATCATAGTAAGACTAAACACATTGATGTAAAATATCATTTTGTAAGATAAGCCATTAGTGAAGGTGGAGTAGATCTGAAAAGGGTCCATACTAAAGAAAACTGTGCAGATATGTTCACAAAACCAGTATTGTTAGAGAAGTTATGTTGGTGTGTAGCTTCTCTTGGTTTGAAAGTATTTGTAAATTTTGTTGTCAAGGTGGAGATTGTTAAATAACAACTAAACTAATGTGTTTATGGGAGGTTTCATATTACGGATGTTTACGAGGATTTTCTCATAATGGGCATAACCGACAATGGTTTACTCATGTAACTAATTTCATGAAGTATATAGTGCATGGTTGGGATACATAATGTAGAGAGGTTTCAGTGAGGTTAAGACCGCCTTGTAACCTCTCCTTCTTTATTAATGATCTTCAATACTTTGCTTGGGTGGATGTTTCCCCTTTTGGGGTTTTACCACATGAAATGTTGGTACTGTTATGGTCTTGTTCATTGTGTAATGTGTCTTTGATTTATTAACAGTATTCAACCATTGAACTTGTTATGAAGTACAAAATTGGATCATTAGGGGGATTGCAATTAATGCTACCGCTGCTGAGCATCTCAACTGTTGGATTAAAATCTAATCAAAATCCAATGGAGGTATACCCTACAGTAGCACCATTAATTATTGTGTTGGGGTGCTTATTGCAAGTAGAATTAGCTGGTATTTTCTAGTCCTCGTCCTCAACCATAGAAATTTTTATGAAGTACATAATTGGCTCATCACGTGGATATAAAGCTAAATTTCACAAGGTCGAGAAGTCATCGAGGAGTTGTAACTAAATTATTGGAGGATGATCATTAGCAAATTCAACATGATTGTGCACAACGCTAGCATGTTGATGCTGGGAAGTCATTGGGTTCAGTCAAAATCCCATCAAGTTCTCCATTAAATCCATTAATGTCAAATTGTGGCCTATCACAAAAATCAGTGTATTCAATGTGTATATTAGTTGAGAGGATAAAATATGACATCTACGAAGCTTTTGTCAGCAGGTTAATTATATTATAGATATTTGTATTGTAATACAGTAGTGATGTCAACCACGTCATAGTAATAGAAGAAATACAAAAGGGAAAATTAAAAAAGGTGACGAGTCTCTTTCTCCTCACCTTGTCAGCCTCGGTAATGATAAATTTGATGATTCGTCGATCAAAACCTGGCATGATTGAACTAATTAACTTTGGCTGCATGCACTTTTTATAACGTTGCGGCGGATTTGCATTTTCTGCACAAGAGGAAGAATTCCCTGTCGGAAAAATCCACTGTCTCATTTGCATTCGAGGCTATCACAGCGAGGGGAGCAACTTAATGGCCACCGACATATGTTATTCTCTAGTTTCAGTACTTTGGTAGATGAGTTTCGTATTAATTGCTGGCCAGTGAAATACAAAGCAATAATGATTGCATTAGCTTTTGTAGTCATGGCCGTGAGTTGACAAGAAAATCAAAGGCATCAACATGCGCCATATTTGTTTGTGGCTCTTGATTTCCTATCTTTCCTTAATGAAATGTTGCAAATCACACCATTTTCCATTTTAAAATATGGATACATAATGTTGCACCTGACGTAATTCCTTTAGATTAGTGATTTCTTAACATGATGTTAATGGTTTTCACATTCATTACTTGTGAGAGCATCTTCAAGATCCTCTGTATTTAAAAAATCAGAAAAAATATCATTGAAAATTCAGGATTCAAAGAACAGAGAGACTAGGATGTCATAGAAGCAAAATATTAGGTTATGATAAAGAGAGCTTTACACAAAAGTCGAAAAGGGTAGGTGGTGAAATGCCACCTCTGCCACTTAGAATGCATTAAACAAGGCATTCTTCGTACAAATTGAAGAAGAATTAGGAGCGGACAACATATTGTAGCCACCGCAACATCCCTTACACAATCGCATGACCGTTAATAACGAAAATAACATCAAAAAGGACAAAAACCTCTCCAAATCTAGAAATCAAAACACATACACTTCACCGATCAAAACATTGATGAGAGAATAAACAAAACCCCCAAATCAATGCATCTACTCTCCAACAAATGTTTGGCCAAATAGCCAGTTGTTGGGAGAGATATTGTAGGAAGTAACGATTTTCCCATCACTGGTGGTGATCTTGAAAGAAAGGATTTGCCCATCGATATTACTGTTGCTCTGCCAATTCTGGACCCAAATCTAGGACATTGGCTTCCAGCCAGTCTTGGATTCCTTAATAGAAACAACGTCAACATCCCCCGTTCCACCAACATTAGTGATGAGAACCAGATTGAAATACCAGTGGTCATTAACGGTGAACCGAATTCTGCCCTTTCTTTGACACTGCACCCTGAATCAAGGAACCAACTAGAATTAAAAACGCATACCAAGAAACTCAAAACCAAGCTAAATCTAAGAGAGCCAACGAAAATGACTTACCTTCTGTATTGAATACGGACAATACCGACCTTGTACTTGGAAATGTCCTGGAAAAGAGGCTTCGAGATATCAAAGTGTTCCAAAGGAGGATTGCACCATCCACCGTTATCATTGGGAAGCACATTGTTGGGTGGGAAGAAGTTAGTAGAAGTGACAACGATAGAGCCGAGAAGGCACCACTACATGTCATCGTTGCACTTGATTTCATAGCAAGATCCACAGTTGAAACCATTGTTGAACAACGCAATGCTTAGAGCCACGATATTTGTACATTGTCCATAGCTATATAGATTTCCATAACCGCAAGAACCACCTAAAACAGAGAAGTGAACAAAACAAAACTACATCAAAACTTAAAGAAAAACAAATACAACAAGTTATTGGGACCCATTATAGCAAAATGTAGCAGGTTTGTTAGTGTGTCAGAGGTCAATGCAAAAGGTAAAGGTAATAGCACAATAAGAGGGTGGAGGCCACAAACCTTAGAAAATCATTTGATTTAAAGGTGAAACTATATCATAAAAAACTGGATTTAATGTGGCACTAATACCAAAACTCAAGCGATTACACAATTCCCTGCACGACAGGGAATAATAAGTATGTATGCTGAAATCAAGGTGTTATAGTCACCTCCTTGTGTAAATGGAAGCAATTTGAGCATCAAATGTTTGATTCTTGAGGAGTTTTCATTTTGCTTTGATTTACAGACAGATAAAAATAAATTCCAATAATAGGATGGGGATTTGGAGAGAACTAAGTATACCACTCCAGCCAAATTAAGAAGTGTTTCAGTTTAAAAAAAATGATTTTGTTTGACAAATCTCTCTAGTTTCTAAGCCAATCCCATGCCAATCTATCTAGTTAAACATCTTGTATAGCATGAAACACAAGGACCAAAGAAAGTTAAACTTCTTGGATAGCATGAAACACAAGGACCAAAGAAAATAAATAGATGACTTCAATGTTTTGAAACAAAAAAAAATATGTATTTTGACTTCAATGTTTTGAAACAGAAAAGTATGTATGTTGAAAGCAAGGTGTTAAAATAAACTCCATGTGTAATGGGAGCACAACTCCCATTTTTCTAGTAAATTATTATTATTTTTTGTAGCAAACTATTTTTTTTGGCAAACTATTTTTTTTTAAGAATAAGCAACCTCTTCCTACAATTTTTTTGGAATTTTTTTCTTTTGAAACTATAATCTTTTTACGAATAAGCAACCTCTTCCTACAAACTATAGTACCTTGGGATGCAAAATATAAAATATAGGGTCAAGTCTCATGTTACTATCATGCTAAGAGAACTACAGCACAGTTGCACTACCATAATTGATTGCTTGACTCCTACTAGATTCAATCACAGCGTATATGATAAAGGAAGCAATGATCAAAAGAGCTTGAGCACAAAGGCACTTACCTAAAATTTCTTGTTAAATCCAACAGTTTCCTGCTTGTGACTCGTGAGAACTAACAAGATGACGAAAACGTCCTTTCATTCCATTTGTCATGGATAAACATAAATGTCCAATAATGCATCCACCGAGATTTTTCGATCCTCTAAAACTCTCCCGACTCTAAGAAACATTCCCTGTTTCCTCACTCGTGACATCAATAATGGTCACTAAGAATCTAAGAATCCTTTTTTATGGGAGTAGTCTAACTAGTCAAAGATTTCACCCAGAATTTTTCTTCTCCGACGATCTTCCGTTAGACCACTCTTTTTTTTCGACACCGTCCAGTTTAATCCAACGGAGGTATTCTGTCACATACCCCAATTTTGTAAAATTATGTAAATTGTTTTAATTCTATTCCTGAGACATTATGTTAAATTTAATGCTAAGTAGGATTGATGACTCAACAGAGTCAATAGAATTAGAATGTAATTCAGAATATTTTTATTATTAATAAATAAATTGTGGAGACAACAGCATGGGAGAGCTGTTAAAAAGAGGTTACTGGTCAAACTGGTGGATGGAACTGGGTGGAAGGCAAAAGACAAGTGGCAGTATCCTCAAACACTTCCTAAGTTGCAAGTGGCAACTTCCCTATATTTGGGGTCATGATCCCCCAAGAAAGTGGGATCAGAGCAGGTGGCTCATTAAATGACAGTTAACCCAAAAAGACCTAGGCAATCTTTTAAAAGTACTCAATGAAGAGAGCTGAGGCTGCTCAGATATTTTCCAGAGAGAATTCATTCAGGTGAA
Source organism: Pseudotsuga menziesii (assembly GCA_001517045.1). NCBI lineage: Eukaryota > Viridiplantae > Streptophyta > Pinopsida > Pinales > Pinaceae > Pseudotsuga > Pseudotsuga menziesii. The sequence continues at coordinate 72,563 of LPNX010962487.1, forward strand.
TGTTATTCAGGAAATTCATTGGGGAAAAAGGGAAAAACAGTAAGGAAGTTGTCTGAGAGGATTGCTGTAGTAACTTGCTTTATTACAGCTTTGTAGCTGGGACAACTAACTAATAAGTTCTGAGTTAATACTGAGTTTGAAGACTGGTATCTGACTTTGCTGCACCTAGTTCCAGCTAGGGAGACCAGAGCAAGCTCAGGGGTCCTGAGGAGTCGCTGTCTGAGCGCTCTCGAGGAGTTGGTAGGGAGGAACGGCCTCCCATTGCTGTTGTTGTCCACAACTTAAACGGGTTTTGACACTTGACTGTTTATAATTTTTTTTTAGTAACTGTGAATGCTTGAATGTTTACCTTATAGTTAAGATAAACAGGTTTTACTGGTTAGTAATTTAAATGTTCTTAAATGGCAATATTAGAAACTGTTGATGAATGATAAAGAACCTCTGTGTTTTTCTACATCCGGGTTTTACCAATTAGTACTCCAACGCAGGGGTTAAATTTAAGTAAGGATAGTATGATGAAATTTCAGAGTAGTAGTTTGTTTCCTTTTACTATTACCAGAAAAGATATGTTAACGAATATTGTATGAGTTTTTACTTACCAATTATTTCCTGGTACTGTATTTTGTTTCCAGTAAATTCAAGTTGTAAAGAACAGCTAGTAGATATCAGATTATATTTAATACTGTGTTACTATACAGTCTTTTCGTCTGTATTAAAATAATTTCATACTAAATGTCTATAATAAACTGAACATCAGAATAGTTATACAAGGATTTGATAT
>LPNX010962487.1:75938-98785 GCA_001517045.1 Pseudotsuga menziesii
CTCGTACATCTTATCTGTTTACCTGTAATAGAAGAAAACCGCTGCATTAGCTCGAAAGCTAAGTAAGCCCAGTCCTTCATGACAAACCCACCTTGTGTCGCAAGCAGAAAAACAATCAGTAACTGAAAAGAATTACTCTTTAAGTTAAGTATAATTAAAGGACCATTCAGTCACAATTCTAGTAACATAAAATTAATCAAACAGTTGCTGACTGCATTTAATGAAGTTATATGCTATTTTAAAATTGTTAAATTTTTTGGAATTTATGGGGTTTTGACATGTGGTATCAGAGCATGGTTCAAATACTAGGCCTTGATGTGGCCCCACTAGTTTCCACAGAACAGTAAAAAAAAAAAAAAATGTACTAACCTGTATTTTTTTCGTTTTATGTGAAAAGCAGAAAATTTATTTTTCTGAATCTAACAGACAGGTATGGAGAAGTTAGGAGAATATGCTGAGGAGGAGTCTCCAAACACTGAGACAAGATAGATGTCTAAAGAGCCTGTGTTAAAAGAGATGACTGCTCATTCTTCAGAACTGATACAAACTATAAAGGATTTAAACACTGAAATGGAATCAGTCAAGAAGGATAACGAAAGGATATTAAAGACTCGGGAGGAGTTAAACCAAATCTTGATAGAAAAGTTCCAGACAGAAAGGAGGAGTAAAAGATCTGAGTCTGAGGAAGTTAGTCATCAGAAAGGATCTAAAAAGATGAAACTGGCTAAGGCTGAGAGCAGCTCATTATCTGAAGGGCTCAGGGAACAACAAAGCTACTACACTACTAGTAACAGTAGTGAGACAGAGTTGTATAACAAAAAGAAAAAGTACAGGCCATACGAAGAGATTTACGGGGAGTTCAAAAAAATAGAGCCCTCGACTTTCAACGGAGAGACTGAAAAAGGGGAAGAGGCAGAGTCCTGGTTATCCGGGATGAGGAAATATTTTCAGATATACAACTATTCAAATCAGCTGAAGGTGAGAATGGCCATCTATAATCTTTCTAGAAAGGCAGATATATGGTGGCAAGATCTGAAAAGAGTCAAGGGAATCAAAGAAAAAGAAGTCAATTGGAGTACTTTTAAAAGGTACTTTAAGAAGAAATTTTTGTCTGAACAATACTATGAAGAAAGGGCGAAAGAATTTTATGAGTTAAAGTTAGGATCCATGACTATGAAGGACTTAAACAGTAAATTCTTAAGTCTGTTAAGGTATGTGCCGTATTTAGTTGATGAGAAACCTAAAGTACAACGGTTTCTCAACTGCCTGCCATATCATATAAAGGACATAATCGAATATGATAACCCCAAAAATCTGGAAGAAGCCATGCGGAAGGCTAATTTTTGTTTTGAACAGAACAAAAAGAAAGAAGGAATAGCCAACTGGAAGGCTAAAAAGAACAGTAATCAGCCTGAGTTCAAGAAAAAAGAGTTTGTACCTCAGAAAAATTTCAGGAATAATAAGAACAGAAATCATTCTAATGGTAAGAACTTCCAGGGAAACAGAAATGGTGCTCCTAATAATTCTAATAATTCCAATAACTTCAAGGGCAAGGAAGCTTCAAACAATCATGGAAATTCCACTAAGAATTTCAAATGGAAGGAGCCTGTTAAGTGTTGGGAGTGCAATGGCCTGCACTATGCTTCAGTCTGCCCAAATTGGAAGAAGCCAAACATCAATATTCATACTATACAAGATGAAATTACTGTTGGAGATTTTGCAAGGACTATGCCTCGAATCAATGCAGCGTTGGAGAACCGCCAAGCTGATTATCAAACTTCCATGGTGGAAGTAGAAGGTATGGTTAACCAAATCCCTATAACTATTTTAATAGATCTAGGTGCTAGTCTTAGTTACATTTCACCTAAGATAGTAGAAAAGTGTAATTTGACTGTTGAAAAGTTTGATAACTCCTGGTTAGTTCAATTAGCCACAGTGGCAAAAAGGAAAGTAACCTGTTATGTTAAGGAATGTACTTTAGTTATGAATGATTTTAAAACTACTGTTAAGTTAAATATTCTGCCACTTGGCTCGTATGACTTATTAATTGGTATGGATTGGTTAGAATAGCACAGGGTAGTTTTAAACTGTTTTGATAAATCATTTACGTGCGTAAATAATAATGAATTACCAGTAACATTTAAGGGTATTCCTAGGAAAACTGTAATTAGGCAGATTTCTTCCTTACAACTCAAAAGAGCAATCAAGAAAAGGGTGCAAAGCCTATGTTGTAACTATTACAGATGAGGCAAATAAATCTGAAAAAGATAGAGTAAAAATAGAGGATATTCCTGTGTTAAACGAATTTACTAATGTTTTTCTGGAGGAAATTCCAAGATTACCTCCTAACAGGGAACTGGATTTCACAATTGAGCTGGTACCAGGTGCTGTACCTAGCTCGAAAGCTCCATATCGTATGAATATTTTAGAACTTAATGAACTAAAATCATAGTTAAAAGAGTTAATAGATAAGAAGTATATTAGACCCAGTGTGTCCCCTTGGGGAGCACCAGTAATATTTGTTAAAAATAAAGACAGAACTATGAGACTCTGCATAGATTACCATCAACTAAATAAAATGACTATTAAAAACAGATATCCGTTGCCCCGCATAGATGATCTGTTCGATCAGCTGCGTGGAGCTATGGTGTTCTCAAAAATAGACCTGAGATCATGATATCATCAGGTGAGAATTAAAGATGAGGACATTTTCAAGACAGCCTTTAGAACAAGATATGGACATTACGAATTTGTCGTAATGACATTTGGGCTTACTAATGCCCCAGCTGTCTTTATGTGTCTGATGAATAATATAATGCATAAATACTTAGATAAATTTGTTGTCGTATTTACCGATGACATCTTAATTTATTCTAAAAATGAAGCGGAACATAAGGAACACTTACGGATAGTCTTACAAGAGTTGTGAGAGCAATAGCTCTTTGCGAAGTTCAGCAAGTGCGATTTCTTTAAGGATGAAATCCAGTACTTAGGTCACGTAGTGACTAAGGAAGGGATTTCAGTGGATCCTGAAAAGATCCAGGAAATTGAAGATTGGCCAGTACCAAAATACGTAACAGATGTTAGGTCCTTCATGGGAATTACCGGTTACTACTGGAGATTCATTGAAGGTTTTTCAAAAATAGCTAATCCAATCACTTCCTGGAAAAAGAAAGGCAAGAAATTTGATTGGAACTTAAAATGTGAAGAAAGTTTTAAGAAATTAAAAACCCTATTAACAACTGCGCCTATTCTAAGAATAGCAGATCCTAATAATGATTTTGTGGTATGCACCAATGCTTGTAATGATGGTTTAGGTGGAGTGCTAACTCAGGATGGGCATGTCATTGCCTATGAGTCCAGAAAGTTAAAGATCCACAAAAAGAATTATGCCACTTATGATTTGGAACTTGCTACTGTTATTCATGCCTTAAAAATGTGGCGACACCACTTAATAGGCAGAAAGTTTACTTTAATGACTGATAATAAGGGTTTGAAATACCTTTTAGATCATCCCAACTTAAATGCAAGGCAAGCAATATGGTTAGCCTTCTTAAGTGAATACGATTTCGAAATTCAGCACATAAAAGGAAAAGAAAATAAGGTGGCTGATGCTTTGAGCAAAAATGCAAAGCTGAATTTTACAGCAGCAATCAGTACTTATGCTTCTGATTTAAATGAACAGCTGACTGAAGGGATAAAATTGGATGAAATTTATAAAAAATTACAAGTTACAGCTAAAGAAGAATCTACAGAAAGTTTAATAAAGGGTTATAGTCTAAATAAAGATGGATTTTTATTGTTTAAGGACAGATTGTATGTGCCTAATGTGCCTAAGGTTAAATTGCTGATTCTGAATGAAGTTCATAAAACCCCTTACTCAGGGCATCTAGGCTACCAGAAAATTGTCACCATGTTAATAAAAGAATATTTCTGGCCTAATATGAAGTCTGAAGTAGCTGAGTATATAGCTAGATGTTTGGACTGTCAGCAAGTGAAAACAGAACACCAACATCCAGCTGGTTTATTGCAACCCTTGCCTAGTCCTAGTTGGAAGTGGGAGATAATCAGCTTAGATTTCATTATTGGATTACCCAGAAATCAGAATCAAAACGATTCCATTATGGTGGTGGTGGACAAGTTAAGTAAAGAAGCACACTTCATTCCTGTCAAGACTATCTACAAGGCTGCCAATATAACAGATATATTTATAAAGCAGATTTTTAGGTTACATGGAGTACCTAAGGTTATTATTTTAGACAGGGATCCTAAATTCATAGGGAATTTCTGGAAATCCTTGTTTAAAGGATTAAACACAACACTGAATTTCAGCACCTCTTTCCATCCTCAGACAAACGGACAAACAGAAAGAGTGAATCAGGTGCTGGAAGATCTGTTAAGAATGTATGTTAAGGATCAACCAGGTAAGTGGGAGGATTACTTGCATTTAGCAGAATTTGCTTACAATAATAACTATCAATCCTCAGCTAAGTTCAGCCCATTTGAAATTCTGTATGGGCGTAAATGTAACACCCCTATCTCCTTGAATAATCGAATAGATAGATTGGTGTTAGGGCCTGAATTATTGAAGGAAATGGAACAGATTGTGAAACAAGTGCAAGAAAACTTAAAGGTGGCACAGGATCGACAAAAGAGCCAAGTAGATTCGAAAAGAACTCCCAAGGAGTTCCAGGTGGGTGAGCATGTGTTCATAAAGGTAAGACCAAAGAAAAGCTCCCTAAGACTGGGGAGTTGTGCAAAACTAGCACCACGTTACTGTGGTCCGTTTGAAATTCTATCAAGAATTGGTCAAGTTGCATATCAGTTAGCGTTACCACCTAATTTGAAAGTGCATAATGTTTTCCATATTTATGTTCTGAAAAAGTATGTACATGATGCTACTCATGTAATTGATTGGAATGTTGTACAGGTGGAACCAGAAGGAGAAGTTCTGGTGGAGCCAGACTGTATCCTCGGGAGGAGGGAAATTACTCTGCGGAACCACACAATTGGACAGCTGAAGGTGCAATGGAAGCACCTTAGTCCTGAAGAAGCTACCTGGGAACTGGAAAGTAAGATGCGGGAAGCATACCCGAATCTGTTCCAGGAGGTTGCAGAGGATGAAGAATAAGTAACATCAAGGACAATGTTACATTTTAAGGGGGTCTGTATGTCACATACCCCAATTTTGTAAAATTATGTAAATTGTTTTAATTCTATTCCTGAGACATTATGTTAAATTTAATGCTAAGTAGGATTGATGACTCAGCAGAGTCAACAGAATTAGAATGTAATTCATAATATTTTTGTTATTAATAAATAAATTGTGGAGACAACAGCATGGGAGAGCTGTTAAAAAGAGGTTACTAGTCAAACTGGTGGATGGAACTAGGTGGAAGGAAAAAGACAACTGGTAGCATCCTCAAACACTTCCTAAGTTGCAGGTGGCAACTTCCCTATATTTGGGGTCATGATCCCCCAAGAAAGTGGGATCAGAGCAGGTGGCTCATTAAATGACAGTTAACCCAAAAAGACCTAGGCAATCTTTTAAAAGTACTCAATGAAGAGAGCTGAGGCTGCTCAGATATTTTCCAGAGAGAATTCATTCAGGTGAATGTTATTCAGGAAATTCATTGAGGAAAAAGGGAAAAACAGTAAGGAAGTTGTCTGAGAGGATTGCTGCAGTAACTTGATTTATTACAACTTTGTAGCTGGGAGAACTAACTAATAAGTTCTGAGTTAATACTGAGTTTGAAGACTGGTATCTGACTTTTGCTGCACCTAGTTCCATCCAGGGAGACTAGAGCAAGCTAGGGGGTCCTGAGGAGTCGCTGTCTGAGTGCTCTCTAGGAGTTGGTAGGGAGGAACGGCCTCCCATTGCTGTTGTTGTCCACAACTTAAACAGGTTCTGACACTTGACTGTTTATAATTTTTTTTTAGTAACTGTGAACGCTTGAATGTTTACCTTATAGTTAAGATAAACAGGTTTTACTGGTTAGTAATGTAAATGTTCTTAAATGGCAATATTAGAAACTGTTGATGAATGATAAAGACCCTCTGTGTTTTTCTACATCTGGGTTTTACCAGTTAGTACTCCAGCGCAGGGGTTAAATTTAAGTAAGGATAGTATGATGAGATTTCAGAGTAGTAGTTTGTTTCCTTTTACTATTACTAGAAAAGATATGTTAACGAATATTGTATGAGTTTTTACTTACCAATTATTTCCTGGTACTGTATTTTGTTTCCAGTAAATTCAAGTTGTAAAGAACAGCTAGTAGATATCATATTAGATTTAATACTGTGTTACTATACAGTCTTTTCGTCTGTATTAAAATAATTTCATACTAAATGTCTATAATAAACTGAACATCAGAATAGTTATACAAGGATTTGATATTACTATTAAACCAACCTGGTATAGACCCTAGGAAGGTTTTTGTGATGCAATCATTTCTTTATTTTAGTTTTCAGAGTTGTTTTCTTCTTTTTCTTATAGAATATGAGAATGTTAAAATTTGTACTTACAAGATAAACTCTGAACGAGTTAATTATATTACTATATACTTATACTTAAGCAGTATAACTAAGAAAATAAATTAATTAATACAGAACATAATAGTATAGTATAAACTATATAAGAATCAAATAACAAGTAACGGTTTCAATATACTTACGAGAATAAACTAAGAATATTAATATAGAATCTATAGTATTCACAGAGAGTTAAATAGTTATTATAACAATAAATTTTTATAAGCAATATAAGAATATTATTACTATGAACATAGATAGCATTTTAATACTGAAAACAAATCTTAGAATTATTTGAAGTATTTGAGCTATAGTGAAAATATAAGTACTCAGTTTAATTACAAAAAGAATAATTTAAAACCCTATATTATTATCAGGGTATAAACAATATAACATTTACAATTTCCTTATTAATAAGAAGGTTAAATTATAAACTAGATAATAACATTTATTTTCAGTATAAAAATTAAATGTTTATCTGTGCAAGAAGAAAAGACAGAAGTACAGGAGGCTCTGTAGTCGAGCTTAATTGCTATAAACTTAATTAGTAACCCTAATGTTACAGATGCCTTCTCAACTTACATTTTATTTAAGATTAAAAGAAATAAGAACAGTATTATTATCCTTCACTGCCATTTAAGGTTAAACCCTATAAAATCCAATTCATTTACAAGTAAATTAACTAATGGTAAAACTAACAGTATTTTACTTGCAGTTATGTTTATAAGAATAAAAATTAAACATAATAAGCTTTCGAAACTTCTACAGCATAAGCAAGTAAGGAATGCAGGAAAAGATTTCAGTAACTATTTACAGGTATAATAACCTAGGGTAAACACCCTAATCTTTACAAAATACATAAATGTATTGTCTGCAAATAAAAGCCAGTGCAGTAGTATTACCCATGGCAGTAACAAAAACTTACACGAAGGCTTATAGCCTGTTCAATTTTTATAAACACAATAATAATTACAAACAAGATTTTACACTCACGGTCGAAGCCGGAGAGCTCTGCTTGAGAGCTAGGGTATAAACCCCGATGCATAACATTAAAACAAACAACCAAAAGCCATGAAGGTCAAACAGGGCCGCAACGACCAACCCATCGCAATCCTTTAAGGATTCACACAAAGTGGACAAGGCGTGAAGAGACCAGGCTTACCATGGCCCATAATGCCGTAACCCTCATCCTTTTGTTTGCAGAGAAAGGTAGCAGGTTTATCTGCAAAATAGTTTTAAAGCCGACTGTTAGTAATGCAAGAGAAATGTAATAACATAAATGTTAGCTTTGGCATTAAAGAAAACGAGTATATTGGTTACCTTAGCAGTGGATAATCCCACTCAATGATGCCGCGACCATCTTGAGCAAGGAACCTGCCCAACGAGGGCAGAGGAGCGACGTTGATAACACTCTCCACCACTGACATCAAAAGAAACCCCAGCAAATTGATGGACATGGAAAAACCCTACGGCTGCAACATTCTATCCTGGTAAGCAACACACAGTCTGCAGACCGCATAAGCCACGCTACATGGAGGAGGAATCACTCTCATGGGAACGGGAAAGGTAAGGACTATCACAGACCAGAGCCTAAGATACACAATGGAGGTATTGCAGAGACAAGCAACGAGTCTTTCAACACCCTAATCGCCCCACACGATGCAGTAGCCGAGCTCACGAAGAACTGGAGCAGCAGGAGGACTGATAGCAGACAACACAACAGAAAAACGAACCAAGAGGGTTTGCAGAGCGGCCAAAGGCCCGAAGGCAAAGGAGAAATGACGAATTAGGGTTGAGTCAACAGTTTTATAACGCCAATGCATGGCTGAAACGCGACCACGTAATACTTAAAATACTTTACATGCAGTGGGTAAAATTCTAAAGTTCCATGACCACATCATTGGACTGTTTTACAACCAAATCATCGCATGGAGATCCCGTAAGGTTCAACATAGTATCCCTGTGATACAATTTAAACCATATAACATTAGTTTAATGCTCATAAAACTTGGTATTATAGATATTGCTCCTTATTAGTCTTGTATATATAGGTATGGAGAATCGTTTTAAGTTATAAGAGCATTGGAATAATGTTAAGTTGTGGCGGTTTAAAAACCTTCCACTATATTGTCAAATTGCCTTAGTCTCAAGTAAAGGTAAGAGACATAATATTTCTTTAAAGTTTGTAGTTAGTGATAATTAAGTTATGTTACCCATCAATTTGATTTTGGTTTACTCTAGTCATTATCATTGCTACTTGTTAATAGATTGGCAACCTTTTTAATTGTCTTAGACTCCTTGTGGTGACAATTAGACTTTTGTCACTATCTAAGCTCAATTTTTTTTATCAAGGATTATATAAATTATTATGTGATAGGCAACTTGGATTTATTAACCTTCTTGTTTGATAGTATAGTCTTAAAAATTCATAAAAGGGTTAAATATGATAAGTCTAGGACTGATTCAAAAGGTGTTTTGATTTCTATGCAAATGTCGATCTTGGAAATAGAGTAGTATTTCAAAGCAGTGTAAAACCCTTACTTTGTTAAGGGAAGACTAGTTTCAATCAATAAACTCATAAATGCTTAAGTAAGAAAAGTATAGATCGATACTAGTAATATCTTATCAGTTGAAACTCTGAGTAGGATGCAATCTAAACATGGCATGTTAATGTAACTTTGAATAATAGAAGTAAACCTTTGATGTTGTGATTTTTCTACCATGCTAGTTGTGAAGTAAATAAATATTTATTACATTCTACAGTTGCCTTCAGTATGAACATTTAATGGTTTCATACTCGGTAGACTTGTTTAGAAAAGTTAACTACCATCTCTATGTGTAGAATTCAATTCTCTAGCATTAAGTCTCAAAGGAAACTTAGTAAAAGTTGTACCTTCAGAAGCATGGTAATTCTGTCTAGCATGTATGTACTTTCACTAAATAAATTTTATACAACAAATCATATTGTAAACTTTCGAGACTTGTTATCTGCGACCCGTACATCTTACCTGTTTACCTGTAATAGAAGAAAACCGCTGCATTAGCTCGAAAGCTAAGTAAGCCCAGTCCTTCATGACAAACCCACCTTGTGTCGCAAGCAGAAAAAAAATCAGTAACTCAAAAGAATTACTCTTTAAGTTAAGTATAATTAAAGGACCATTCAGTTACAATTCTAGTAACATAAAATTAATCAAACAGTTGCTGACTACATTTAATGAAGTTATATGCTATTTTAAAAATTTTAAATTTTTTGGAATTTATGGGGTTCTGAAATCTCTAACAACACCAAGGACATTAGCATTAACACCTCTCAAACATCACCATTTCCCAAAAAAACCACAAGTCTCCATTTTGAAATTTCAAATTTCAAATGCTCGCTCTATCTCGCCTTCAGAGGTGATAGAATCACAGCCATTACAATAACAGAAAAAAGTGGTTGATGAAACCATGGCGATTTGATCTCAACGCGTCCAGGTAGTTGATGAAGCCAAGGTTTTAGATTTTAGTTGTCAATTGGAAGGAAGTTATTTACTTCCCACCCCAGCTCACCTTTTCTAGTGGGAAACAAACCAGCTAGTTCTTACGTCAAGGAGGCCTCTGTCAGCATCTAATATTAATTCTGATGGCTTTGCTCGATTTCCTCATCTTCGCCCTCAGTGTCAATTCGTTTCTCAGATAGCTGGTGCGGTGCATGAGGCAGATTCCTTCGATGGGGTGGGAAACACTAGATTGCAGAAGGTGACCATGAAGCACTGCTGATCCTTGTTTACACCACTGCCTCAAAGTCACAGCCCGTGACCATAGATTGTCCAATCTGTTTGGGCGAATTTGTGGAAGGAGAAAATGTGAGAGTATTGCCCAAGTGTAATCATACTTTGCATTTGGATTGTATCGATAAATGTTTCGTCTGGCATTCTTCCTTCCCTATGTGTAGGGATTCTCTGAATCTAGGAGGAATTACCATTGCTGAAGCCATCAAATCAAGTAATGGCATGCATATAGTCATAATAGCATTATAAGCTCAATGAGAGCTTGGTTTTATGCGGAGTCCCTGTCCCGTTCACTAACGTGGCCTGCACTTATTTGAATAGAATGTGGACTCATTTATGTAGAATGATGTAGGATGAGTTGAAATAGCTATTAGAAAAAAATTATTGCAAAGCTGAAAATTGATTAGTTTGGACAGAAAAATAAACCTAATTTCTCAAATTAAAAGCCATCAGGCATGTTTTTTATTTGAAATGTGTAAGTTTATAGTTGTATAATAGTGGGAGAGGTGGTGTAAACTGGTAAGTTGAGATATCAGTTGATGAGTCCACCATTACAGTAAGACTGAAAAAAAACTGATATTTTAGTTTTCACAATCAATTCTTTTGGTATTTGTTTGATCTATTAACTATCTCTATATTTTGTGTTTGGCCCATAATATATTCATTTTCAAAACCAATAATTACTACCACACTGCAAAATTTCTGGATAATGGTGAACTTCTATAGATATCAAAACCCCATTTCATTTAATAAAATTATTTAGGAATTTTAATTTTCCACAAAGTTTAATTTTCCATACTTTCTTTCTTAGCTCTGTATTCCATTGAAAATCATAATTTCTCTATACATTTTCCTTGCTCTGTGCCCCACTGAAAATCATTCTCATTGTCCAATTTTTCGTGGCATCTCAGAAACACTACAAGCACTGTATGTGAGAATTTACAACAGAAAATCTAAAACGTTGTGCAAGGTTGTGCAACTAAGGTTGTGCCCCGAGAGATGACACTGCTTTAATTACCAGCTAATAATTCCCTTGAAAGTGTTGGGGTTTATAGAACATAAAAAATTCCATGGCACACCTTCAAAATAGAATATTATGGCTGGTCAATGGTAGGTGGACTATCGCTTAAACACTAATCAGTTTGAATAATTGTTCAGGAAGGCTTTCAAAACATCTTCGTTTCGTTGTGTCTGCCAAGTAGGCTGATGCATGCCTCTTTCGCCTGCTCTAATTCATGTTGTGTAATCAATGATTCATTTTCATAACCTAGAAAACATCGGCCACTTTTGAATTATCCAGCTGCAATGCCCAGATATCGAAAGTCCCTAGGCACAGTGCTTTGAATGGCCTCCTTAAATTTCTGCACTGAAGAAAAGCTGAGGGTCGACAATGTGGAAGGAAGTATGCAGACACAAAAGATGCGCGAATTCAACATGATTCTTCCATGCTCCTAATGATTTCCTCTGCCTCTAGTATAGAATGTCTTGCAAATTCTCCAAATTCTGCCCATTCCGGAAGATTTTGCATCTCATGCATTTGCAATTGAAGCCCCAGCTCTTGAACTTGGCTTGGCGCTGGCGCAAGGGAATGAGAGCATCAAAGTAAGGAATGGTTATCTCTTCTCCTCGATGGGATTCGAGGCATGAATAAACATGGTTGTTCTCACATCCAGTGAGCTTGGCATAATATTTAAGTATGGTTAATGAATGAAGGCAGCAGCCGAAGCCCTTTTACCTGGACGCCTTTTGATTGAACTACTTATTTTTTGTTATTGTCATGGTTGCGATTCATTCACCTCGGAAGGAAGAAGCCTGTGTATAATGTATTCATGGAGACTCGAGAGGATAGAGCCAGCCTTTGAAATATGAAATTTCAAAATTGCGATTTGTATTTTTTTTTGGAAATGGTGCTATTTAAAACATGTTAATGGTATCATGCTCTTTGAAATATGAAATTTCAAAATTGTGATTTGTATTTTTTTTTGGAAATGGTGCTATTTAAAACATGTTAATAGTATCATGTTGTTGTGAGACAATGCCGCGGTCAGAGTAAACTAGGGTCAGAGTAAACTAGATGGTGTCCGAAGAAAAAGTGATCTAACGAACAATCGAACAATCGCCGGAGAAGAAAAGCTCCGGGCGAAATTGTCGACTAGATAGACTACTCCCTTTTTATGTGATAAATTGATATTGATTCTTCATTTAAAACTTGCTCTTTGACGAGGCTCACCATGTAAAGAGATTCCAAATAGCTTTAGAGCAAGTGGGAGGGATTTACATTCAGCTTACACCTAGGATTCATACATCAACAACAGTTGGTGGGAATTCTGTAAGAGGTAAAAAATAAACTAATCAAACATAAAGTAATTTTTGTTATTGAAAGCATGATTTTATTGCCACGTTTTATTTTTATTTTATTGTTAGTAAAGATAAATGTATAACTTTTTATTTTAGTTTTCAAATGATTCAATTATGGACCATATGCCTAGAATCTCTTTTAATAAAATATTGATTCATTGTTAACAATAGAGAAATCATAGGGCTATATCATGATGTGCTTGTTTTAAAGTATGGACATTTGGAGTGATAGCATATCCCAATCACTAAGTTCTACCACACTTGTACAATAATTAACTGTGCAAGAATATATTGCATATATGAAGCATTCTGTTGCTGTAAGAGGCATACTTACTTGACTAGCTGCTTTCTTCATTATTTGGAATTGATTTCTGTCCGGAAGCCCAAAAGCAGAAATGGGGCAGAGTATCGGCATCATTTAGCAATGGTAATTCATACAGAATCCCAAAAGCAAAAAAGGGAGAGAGCATTGGCATCATCTAGCAAGGGAAATTCATACAACTAGGTAGAGGTTGTTGTGGGAATGGTAGAACGAGTTGGGTTGTCATAAAGGTTTTATAACCTTTCCCTTCAAATAATATTTTTTCCCGAATTTCCCTCCTAATTTTTCCAAACTTGACCTAGACCAGACATCATCCAACACCATCACCAAATTTGACGTACAACACCACCAAATTTGACGTAGACAAAACATCATCCAACACCATAAAATTTGACCTAGACCAAACATCATCAATCACCATAAGAGTTGGCTTGGCTTGCCTTAGCAGCTGCTGTAGGTATCTATATGCATCCTCCACATTCTGAAATTCAGATTTCTTGCTTGGAACAATCTTCTCTCACATAGTCCAAAAGTCTTTTCAGTTTTGGGAACTACGAGACACTAGCATGCATAAAGAACAATTAATTTAGAACATTCCATAATCTCAACCAATATAAAATTTATGAAGAGCAAATAAAGTGTCTTTCAGGAGATAAAAATGGTTTGAATAAATGAAAACCCCAATCACGATTAAATTCTTGATCATCTGAGAGGGTCAATGCCATAGTTGTTTTGACAATGCCCCATACCTTAACCCCAAGAATGGACACCTCTTTCTAAAGCAGATTCCTCTTCAAACTCCAAATACTTTTGTCCAACCCCACTACGAAATCAGCTTTTACTGAGCCATTATAACTACAAGGAGAAGCTCCATCAAGCATATCATCTCGACCCATTTGTTGTAGAATCATGGAATTCTCATGGGTATCATTAATGAGCATGGATAAGATTGTTTCATTCACCTTTCTCTTATCCATTGACCCCGATTCGTACTGATGGCGAACGCTCTTCATTTCTCTTCAGCCCAGGCATGAGATTTTTAACATCAAGAACTAATTAGACAGTCATCTGGTAATGAACAAGCCAAATATCTCCTTTACCATTTAGTAAATGGATTTCAGAATCATATCTTGTTGAATAATCCTTCGGGATTTCATTGTAAATAATATTTCAATTATTAGTTAGTAAATTCTAGTTAATAATCATGTTATCTAACTGTAGATAAAGGTTTTGATTTCCATATGTAATACTCATTTACGTAGTAAGATATTCATTATTGAGGTTATTCATGGCCTATGTTAGTGGTATTAGAGCAAGGTATCGAAGCATCAGTGAGAAAGACTCGGTGAGAGAGAAGGAGCTCGTGAAGGAGGATCTTGCAAAGGAGCTATCACCAATAAATGAGAGCTACTTAGTAAAGATTGTGGAAGAAATACTATAGATAAACAGGAGACTGTACGTAAATTGTTTCGGTAATTGCTTAGAAAATTTATTTTCTTATTTTTTAAGAAAAAAAAAGGAAGAGAGCCTCCATTTATATTTGCGTGCAATGGTTTCTTTAAATTAATTATGAAATCTTTGGTGAGTTCTTTTTAGAAAATAAAAGTTTTTAAACAACCATTTATATTTGAGTGCAAGGTTTTTTTAAATTGAATTATTAAACATTTCAGGAAATACTTTTAGAAGATAAAAATATTTTAAAGAACATTGGCTCAAAGGAAAAAAATATATCAAACTGTAATTTGTACACAAAAATTTACTACACAGTAAACTTCAATGAATTCTTTAATTTCAACTGTTGGATTAATTTTGTCTGGAAAATAAAATTATCATGAATGGTTTCGTAAAGTTAAAAATACCCTTATTTTTAATAACATGTGGGATGGAATTTGGTGAATCTTTGAATTTTGAAGATAAAAAAGATGGAGATGCAATAGACGAAGTCAATAAAAGTACACCAGTACCACCTACTAATACCAAAGAGTTAGCATTATGGAAAAGCAAGGACAAGAAGGCTTATACCTTGATCATTGCTTTGATAAGTGAAGCAGTAAGTAGACATTTAGTTTCTAGAAAAAGTTCTTGGGAAGCATTAAAGAAACTAAAAGATTTATATGATTCACATTCTGAGCTTGAAATCGTACAATTGTTGATGAAGTTATTTAACTTAGAATTAAAAGATAATTATCCAATGAAACTTGCTTCTGAAATTAGAGCTATTTTCCATGATATTGATGCAACTGGTGTAAAAGTTGACATTCAACTTACTGCATTTATTAAAGCTCTATGTCCTACCTATACTCACTATTTAGAATCACTTCAAGCTAGTGGCTAGATGAAAGCTATGGCCTTTGAAGCACTTATTGAGAAAATTGCAGAAAGAGAGAAAGCATTTGGGAAGGAGTCTAATCCCAATGAAGAAACTTTGTGTCCTGCACAGAAATAACACAAACTTAAAAGAATAATTTGCAAAGGATGAAAATAGAAGCAGAGGTCAAGGTAGAGGACAAAGATGATAGTACAAAGGAAGGGGGGAAGAATTAATCAAGGAGAGAAGCAATGTTATAGATGTGGAAAACTGCTCATACTGCCAGTTATTGTAGAACTCCTTGGGAGAAAATCGTTAATAATAAAGAGAAAATACAAGATAAAGGAAACGATAAAGGTAACCCTCCTGAATCTGCACATTATGTTGTTGCATATTGTAATCATCGAATTGAAGGAGCTTTTAGTACTTCATTTTCTTGGAATGACATTTGGTTATTAGATACTGGAGCCACATGCCATATGGCATTTAGAAAAGACTTATTTGAGACATTTAGTGATCAAATTGATGGGGTAGTACATTTGGCACATAAGTCTAAGTTAAAACCTTCAGGAATTGGCTCTGTTAGATTATTACATACTTTATGATGTGCTTTATGTTCCACAATTGAAGAGAAATCCAAAATCTCTTGTGCAAATTAGACAACAAGATCACTCATTACATATGTTTGATGGCATCATTGATATTAGAAGAGCTTATGATAATCTGATTGTAATGACTAGAGTGGAAGATAACAAACTTTTAAAGTTAAATGGTACTTTATCGAATTCACAAAATTCTGCAAATTTGGCTCAGCATAATAGTGATTTATCTTCCATCTTGTTATGTAATGCTAGATTTGGTCATATTAATTATGATAGTCTAAGAATTATGAAACAAAAATGCATTCAAGGACTTAATAATATTCCAAGGCAACTTTCCCAATGTGATGCTTGTATTTTAGGCAAGCATAGTAAGCAACCTTTTCACGATTCTATGTTTATAGCACCAAGAAAACTTGGTCTTATTCACTCAAATTTATGTGGGCCCATGCATGTTCCATCAACAAATGGTAACAAATATATAATGACTTTTATTGATGACTTTACAAGGATGTGTTGGGTTTATTTATTAAAAGAAAAATCTCAAGCTTTTGATACATTCACAAATTTTCATTTGTGGATTAAAAATGAAGCTCATCTCAATATCAAAACCCTTAGAACTGATAATGGTGATGAATATACATCTCGAGGTTTTGAAACATATTTACAGGAGAATGGTATTAAACATCAAACCATTGTTCCTTCTAATCCACAACAAAATGGTGTGGAAAAACATATGAATAGGACATTATTGGATATGGTGAGATCAATGATATTTTTTAATAATGTTAAGTTAGTGTTTTGGGGAGAAACAGCTCTTTGTGTTGTCTACATTAAGAATAGATCTCCTTCTGTTGCAATACAAAACAAAACACCTTATGAAATGTGGCATGGTAATCTTCCAGCTATCAAGCATTTTAGAATTTTCGGTTCCACATGTTATGCTTTGATTCCTGAGCAACAAAGAAATAAATTGGGAGCAAGAAGTGGAAAGTGTATTTTTTGGGATATTCTAATACTTCCAAAGCTTATAGATTGTATGATGAAGATAACATAAAGTTTAATGTTGCTAGAGATGTTATATTTCTTAAATTTGAGAGATATGCACTCACTATTGATAAACAACTTTCTCAACTTGATATATTTCATTCTAAAACAATCTATCATGAAATAGATAATGAACTTCCAAATCTTGAAGGGGGGGTTCCTATTGTAAGTCAATTTTTGGAATTTTCTTCTATAGAAACAAGTTCTTCGAATGCACAAGTTGATGAAACAGAGGGTGTGATAGTTGATGATATTGTTAATGGAATGGATAAATTAAGTCTCATAGATAATGAAGAACTTGCTCTTGAAGAAGAAACAGAGTAAACACCACAACAACAAGTTTGTAGATCGATACAAACTAAGATATTTCCAAAAAGGTATGATGATTTTGTCACATTATATTGTGAATTAAACTTTTATGCTTTGATGAATCTGCATCTTTTCAAGAAACAGTAACTAGTTATGTATGGAAAAGTGCAATGCAAAGAGAGTATGATGTTCTCATAAAAAAAGAACTTAGAGGTTGGTGTACCCTCTAATTGGAACCATACCTATTGGATGCAAGTGGATATATAAGAACAAGTATACATAATATGGCTCACTTGAAAAACACAAAGTGAGACTTGTAGCAAAAGGGTATGCATAGAAACAAAAAGTGTTGATTACACAAAAATATTTGCTCCTACAACTAAATGGGGCACTATTCGAACTATGTTTTCATTAGCAGCATGAAAATGATGGAAAATACATCATCTGGATGTTAAAACCGTCTCCTTGAATGGAGACTTGAAAGAAGATGTTTATATGTATCATCCTGAAGGCTTTGCCATCAAAGGTTAAGAACAGAAGGTATGCAAATTGGTAAAACTTTTATATGGTTTGAAGCAAGCACCCCGAGCATGGTATAAAAAGTTAATTAAACATATTCTCAAATTGAATTATAAGAATTCAATCTAGATGGTGCAACTTTATTTGTCAAGAAAGCTGGAAGATCGGTTGTATATCTAGTGGTCAATGTGGATGATTTACTTATCACAGGAAATAATGATGATTATATAGCCTCTATTAAAAGAGAGTTGAAAAATGGTTTTGATATGACAGATTTGATATTATTGCATTATTATTTAGGAATTAAAGTAGATCAAAAACCAAAGCACATTTTTATTTCTTGGAAAAATATGTTGGAGAGTTATTAAACAAATTTGGTATGTAGGATTGTAATCTAGTTTCAACACCAATGGAGCAGAATCTAAAGCTTACTTCAAATGAAGGTAGCACATTTGAAGATCCAACAAAGTACATACAACTTGTTGGAATTTTAATTTATTTTACTACTACTCATCATGACATAAATTTTGTTGTAGGAATAGTTTCTAGGTTTATGCATCATCCCTGTGAAGGTCATTAGAATGTAGCAAAGCGAGTGCTCAAATATTTAAAAGGCACTCAATCTTATGGCATCAAATATTCTAAAGGTTTAGACTTCCATCTCACTGGTTATTTAGATTTCGATTTTGATGAAGATAAAGAGCATGGGGTCTCTACTTCAGGTTATTTGATAAACCTTGGATCAACAACTATCACATGGAGATCACGAAAGCAATATGTTCCTATTGATTCTACAACTGAATCTGAATATGTTGTAGCAACTCAAGCCACAAAAGAAATCCTTTGGCTTTGTAAAATACTTGAAGACTTGTAGGAGAAACAAATGACTTCAACGCCCCTCTTTGTTGACAACTCTTCTGCAATTCAATTGGCCAAGAATCCAAAATTTCATGATCGAACCAAACTTATCAACACCAAATATCACTTGATTCGACATCATGTTGAGGCAAAAGCCATTCATCTGACATGTTGTTCTACTTCAGAGCAAATTGTAGATATCTTTACTAAAGAATTGGGCCATGAAAAATCTGAAAAATTTAGAATGCACCTTGTCATGTCAAATGTCCCTTCGGATTAAGAGGGGAATGTTGAATAATATTTTGGGATTTCATTGTAAATAATATTTTAGTTATTAGTTAGTAAATTCTAGTTAATAATCTTGTTATCTAAATGTAGATAACGGTTTTGGTTTCCTTTATATGTAATACTCATCTACGTAATAATATATTCATTGTTGAGGTTCTTCACGGTCTGTGTCATATCTGAGATTGTGGAATATTAAAACGGTTGGTTTTCGTTCACTTTTTTGACTAGTTCAACTCCGAGAATGTTTAAGAATTGCTCATAGATGGGATTTTGATCCTCTGGGGGATTTTGATCCTTTGGTGGATTTTATAGATTTAACAAATTGAACAACTGAACAATATGAATTGGGCCTCTGAGCACCAATTTAACATGTATCTAGTGGCCTCCTCCACTAGCTAGTGTGAAGGAAAACACTGTCAAGCCAGCAAATAGCTTCTAGGTTTCCTTCTTCAATATATAGATACCATACCAATACTTTATTTGAATATCTAGTTTTGTAGCGAAATTATTTTCTTAAAATTCAATATCTACTTTCCTTTATTTTAGAGTTTATTTGGAAATAGCCCCGAGGGTTAGCTCAATTGATAAGATGTGTGCACACTCTTTCAATTCAAAGGAGGTCATGGGCTCGAGCATTGAGTCCCCTGGGGTCATGCCTTTTTCTAGGATGGTCAATGATTTACCACCTCTACCATCCATGAATGTGGGGAAGTATTGTTCGATTTTCTGTGCATGTTTCCATGTGAAAAAAAAGAGTTTACTTTGATATCTACTTCCCTTGCTTTCATTATTTGGTAGTTTTCAACAACTTTTTTGTAATCTGCTTCGAGCTTTAAAAAGGTAGCCAAACAAATTTTTCGTGTTATTTTCAAGCGCGATACGTGTCATGCATCGTACAACAATGATATTTTTGCTTATATTCCGCAATGGTTGATTGTGGGTTGGTCAACCTTTCAGTGGCCGTGGGTAAACCATGAATTTCCCTCTTCCTTATTTGTTTCTAGGAGAGGTTGATTGTGCTTTGGTTTTCCCGCCACTTGTAGATGATCCAAATTTCTAACATTATGTTGAAATTTGACGATTAATAGCCATCATTTACCATTTTACACTTCAAGACATTGCTACTTCATAAAATTACAAGTAAGTAATAAAGTGGAAATTTTAATTTCAGCTGTCATTTTGAAGTGCATTTCATGTCATTATTAATATCTATATCGCAAGCGCGCCCACACACATACATATATATATTTCTAATATGAAATTTTTTATTTTTGACATAGTCTCATAAACTTTATATTATGGGTGTGCTTGGTTTAATCATTATGTTTATTACACCCTTTGATTTTTTTCCTGCCTCCAGGGAGCTACGTCAAGGTTGCCCCTTGTCACCCCTCTTATTCATTTTGATTATGGAGGGCCTCAATCGCATTATTATGGATGCACAGCACAAAGGATTGATAATGGGTTTTTAGTACTCTCCTCATATTTCCTTAACTCACTTGTTTTTCGTGGATGATGTTATTCTTATCGGTGTTGGTACTATTGAAGAATGGAGTGCTTATAAAGGTGCTCTTGATTTATTTTGTCAGGTATCTGGGATGTCTGTTAGCCCATTAAAATATTCTTTCCTCTATCAAAATGTGGATTCTGATATCAGGGGAAAAATAGCTGAGCTGTTCCCTTTCAGGATGGAGCCTCTTACTGTGGGTTTTAAGTACTTGGGCTTTCATCTTAAACCTTTGGGGTACCACACCTCGGATTGGAGATGGATGATCGACTTATTTGAAAGAAAAATACATAACTGGACATACATGTATCTTTCTCTTGGTGGCAGAGTGGTCCTCATTAAAGCTGTGCTAACTGGGTTGGTTGTCTATTGGTTTGTTTTGGCTAGATGCCCTAAATCCATACTAAATGTACTGTGCAAACTTATTTTCTCCTTTCTCTGGGGATCCTCTGAAGGACATTAGAATTCTCATCTGGTAAACTGGGAAACTCTTTCCTTACCTATTGAATTCGATGGTTGGGATATCAAGAACCTTGAATGGTTTGGTATTTCTGTGAGACTTAAGAGTATGTGGCAACTACTTACTGGCACTAGGATCTGGAGCAGGATTATTGTCCATAAATACTTAAAGAACAGACCTCTTGAAGAATGGATACGTGGCCGGACATTCAGTATTGTTGGTACTTCATACTTTTGGAATGGGTTTATAAGGATATTTGAGTGGATTACCCATCAGCTGGGATGGAAGGTGGGTAATGGATTAAAAATCAGAGTGGGCATTAACCCCATTGCGAGGCACAACTCGCAGTATTACCTTTCTGAGGAGCTCAGAGAATATCTCACTGACCTAGGGATTACATATCTTTCATAGGCTCAAAACCTGGATGCTTGTGGTACGGATGGACCTGATTGGTACTCTGTCTCAGACCTACTATTGGGAGGAGAGTGGGCTACTCAGTGGTCCTCCTATGTAAAAGGTCTGTTTCATGGGGGTATAAGGATTGGACATACTGAGGACAGGCTGTTATGGATGTTTGATGTGCAGATGGGTAAGGTGACAGCAAAGAAAGCTTATGACTTTATTATCTCAAATCACAAAACTCTTATGGAAAATGATATTATGATGAAGATTTGGTACTTTAATATTCCCCTTAAGATTAAGTGTTTTGTGTGGCTCACTTGCAATAAGAAAATTAATACTTGGGATAATTTAAGCAAGAAACGATGGATCGGTCCTAATAGGTGCTGTCTCTACAACGAGGAAGCTGAATCGGTTGATCACCTATTTGTTAGCTGTCATTTTCTAAAGGAGGTGATCTGTGGGCTCAACTGTATTTTTGATGTGAACATTATATGGAATGCCCCTACTTTTTTGGAAAATCTCTCTATTTGGGTATCCAATAGAGTTTCTTTACTGTATCTACCCCTTTTCCTTATGTGTAATATTTGGAAGGCCAAGAACCGTTTGTGTTTTGATGATCATAAACTTAATATGACTAACCTGTTACATGTTATTTTTAAGGAGGTAAATACCTTTAAGCCTCTTCAGAAGCACAGGCAGAAAATTATGAACATTGGGAAGCCTCCTACTTCTGTTTTTCCTATGATCTTTTTTGATGGTGTAGCTACAAATAACATAGGTGGAGTAGGCTTTTGTCTTTGGTTGAATGATCATCACCTTCTTGCTTTCAAACTTGGATGTGGCAGCTGCACTAATACTAGAGCAGAACTCTTAGCACTCCGGGCATCACTATGAGTTGCCAAGGATATTAGGTTGCCTTACCTACATATCTTTGGCGACTCCTCTGTGATTATAAACTGGCCAAAAAAGGAATCTACCCTGGATATGCTGAATCTTGAGGCTTGGTGCTTCAACACCAGAATTCTCATGTCCTCATTTACTTGGGTGCAGTCATGTCTATAGGAAACATAACAAGAGGGCAGACATCTTATCCAAGGAAGGATTGCACTTGGCTCCGGGCCATCTCTTACTTACTGAATCATTTGGAAATGAGATTATTGGGGTTCACTCATCACAGCTTTTTTAGAATATGCTCTTTCTATTACAGTTTATCTCTCATGATTCATTGAGCTACTATCAGGTATTGTTGAGCAAGCTACTACTGGATACAAGAGTCACTCTCCTTGCTTGGATCAAATTTCTAGGCTCTTGTTATTTTCTCTAGGGACATAGTTGACTGATTCATACAGCTCTCTTTTGAGAGGGATATTATGTAGTGATTCCGAGGTGCTATGGGTACATCTGATTTTCTGTTGTTTTCTGTTTTGATTATGACGTATGTTTGTTGGATTTGGAGATTATCACCTGTTATTTTTTATGTGCTGACCCTTGAGGTATTTCTGTAATCACTGAAGATGTAAAAGGTTCCTTTGATTCAATAAATACCAAGGAATGGTTTTTCGATTGAAA